>JARGXW010000987.1:0-45201 GCA_029204085.1 Mycena sp. CBHHK59/15
CACAAGAGCAAATAGAGAGGTTGAACAATGGAAGGTATGAGGTTTCAGACCAGCTGAAACGTGTCTCACAACGTTGCTGTGCATATCCATGCCAGCATCGCAACCATGCAGTGTATGGCTGTGCCAGCAGCTTAATACACGTTTCGTACAACTCGGCTTGGAGATATTCCAACAGCAATGAAGTCTCTAGAGTGTCGAGAAGTCCTAGACAGACATACAATCCAGTAGAGGAAAATAAATTTTCGATGTTTGGGCTCGAAAATTTGGCCGGACCCCATTTCTCGTGGAAAAAAATCTTTTAAAGTGGATTTGGGGGTTTTCGAGGGTGCTGAGTCTGATTCTGAGCTCAGAAATACCCAGAAACTGTCCGTTCACGAGATATTAAATTTGTTGGCTTTGTTTGTCCGGAGCTGTAGAGGCGAAGAACCTCCGTCGTCCCAGGATAAGTCTTGACTGTCAGACGACAGCAGCAGCCAGTACGCTTGGTTGGAATTTTGCGTGCCCAGCCTTTGGTCGGGTGATAGTGGGATTTACCGCCACTCCCCTGCTGAGAGCACACGTAGATGTGCTTCTCCTGCCACCCGCAACCAGATCCCGGTAGCCGCATGCCCCTCTTGACAAACTCAATAGATTTATCCAGGCACTCTTGCCTCATCCATGTTTTCATGGCAGCCAAGGAGGACCAGTGAAGTGTGTAGCTGTGAGCGAGGTTGTATTTGAAGCTTCCGACACCAGAGGGTGGCATCGGTGGGTCAGGACATAGGGCGGGCTCAAACTCGGGGCCCAGAATGTAGTCGGGAATAATGAACGAGGGTCCAGAATTAAAATTTGGAGGGCTGGGTGGCACGCTGAAAGATGGTGGTGTGCTATTTGGCTCCCCAAACACGTTGTTTCTGGGTGGAGACGCGTTCGACGCATCGCAATTCATATGCAAAGCCATCGAGTTGTCGGCCAAGGGGTGTGAGCAAAAAATGGTGGCGGGCAATGGACAGAGAGAGGAGAGTGCAGGCAGCCATATTTGCAGTCCAAGTAAGGGAAGTAGGAGGACAATGCAAGACGACGAGATGAACCGAGCCAGGAGACATGCTGTTTCGGGAAGGAGAACAAACATGACGCGCCTCCTTCCCCTTTGGGAATCATGTGCGTGGGGCGAAATGTCAAAAGCTGTGCTACTCGACTTTTGCTTACCTTTGTTTGACAGAGGAGGAGGAGGATAAATTATACTGGTGTGGTCCCACAATTGGAACAACCAGTTGACTGACAACTAAAAACAGCTAATATACGGGTGGCTATCCATATATAACTCCAGGAAGCCATCAGAGCACAACACACTACCAAAGGGGGCGGAAAGCCAGCTAACAGGTACGGGACCTTTTGCCTGATACGGACGAGATCAGGTGGGCTTCTACAGATGAAAAACCACGTGGGTAAAAATCCCCGTATGGCTAAGGTCACATCCCATAGCACCGACTCTGCAGTCCCTTTGGGCATGCATGCACGAAATACAGAAACATGAGATTTAAAATCAAGTCTAGGTTGATTGAACATGGACCAATAAGCCAGATGGGGGTCCGGTGCATCATTCGCAATGGGTCGGTACAGTTCAGGTTTATAGTGAGCATGGGTGTTGCATAAAAAAATTCTAATATGTCATACACAAATTTTCCCAACCGTGCAGTAGTCTTGTGATGAGAGATCAGAGCCCAGAGGAATACTACAGGGTCTGTATATCAGCCTTTCAGTTCCGGCAGCACGTTAAAGAGACAGGCAAAGAAATTGTGCACAGGCAGTAGAGCCTCTGTCTTACACACAAATAGTGCATGTACCGGGTCCTCAATGCAGACCTTGCAGAAGTGGCAGAGTCTCCACCTCTCTGGATGGATTCGGGGTGATATCTTTCCCCCCAAGTCATATGCTTGCTCACTAAGGCGTGACCTGACAGCAGCACGTGGGTTAGCACTTGGCGGTGTTTGTCGTTGCTGACCCAGAGATAGCTCTGAAGAATAGCACCTTGCGCACTAGTTTTTGTCGACCATCTCTAGACGGTCTGCAAATAGATCGTGTTTTACTGTAGGACAGATGCTGGCATTATGGATTCCTCCATGATAGTGTGTACTGAGACAGGCATCGGGCAATCTGAGGTCCCAGAAGATCAGTATGGGGAGCTTAGACAAGACTATGCAAATGTCATTTACCCAGGAGATGTGGTGTGTCCTCGCCAGGTTGAGAGAGTCAGCCAGGGGTCCGCGATGAGTCGATTCCAGCCATCAGGTTCGACTAGATAACGGAGGTAATTCACAAGCTGCTTTGCTCGCCGGTACCTGATGGGCTCCAAGCCAGTCTCTGAGAATAAAATGTGGTCATTGATCTTGCAGGCAGCCCAAGCATTCACCGAATGTAATGGTGTTGGACAGCTTCAGTCTCTGTTATGCGCATCGTGACAAGATCGGGAATGATATCGGCGCTGGAGATTAGATATGGATCAACCCTTGCCATATACAGTGTCCGCACATCCCATACAGGCAGATCTCCTACCATCCAACTGACACTGAGGCATGCATTGGCTATGTTAATTGCTTTGGCTGTGTATACCCGATGGTGCTCTGCATACATGTCTTTGGAGTGGAAATCATGCCATATTCCGACGCATTTGAACACCAAGACTTCTTCGAGCAGGTGGCCATCCAGGTAAAACTCCAGTTTCCATTCAGCTTCACCATGTATGTCAGGTTGTCATATAGCATCATTATCCAGTCTATGTAGGGGCCCCAGATACCATCACTCTGAAGTAAATTCCAGAGCACTGCGTGATTGGTTGCAGGGAATGCATTTTTCAAGTTGACATAACCGAGGAACAATGTAATCCCCTCTGCCAATGCTCGATCGGCCAATGCTCGAAGAATGAAGGAATTGTTATTTGTTCTCAGGCCCTCCCGGAACGCATTTTGTGACTTGGGAATGAGTCCTGCATCCTCTGAGTATTCCCTTATGCTCCGGTCTATTACCAGCATTAATGCTTTCAGAAGGGCACATTCTAGGATCACGAGGCAATGTCCTTCCGGATCTGCCGGGTCTTTACCCCTTTTGAGAAATCCCACGACAATAGATGCAAGCCAGAGAGATGGTGCTGATTTGCGGTTGAGGCACGCTTGCAGCAGATCACGCAGAACATCATTTCGCATCGCGATAACATCAATTCCCGGTGCGCTGTTCGCCGCTAGTTTTTTGATATGACTCTTCACCCACTCAATGTTGTGGCTGTGCTAGAAGATATATCGGGATTGTTTGTACATAATCATCATCACCTTTCCTTCTGTTTTTTTCAGTCGCCTGGCCTATTTTGAGGCCCAGGACTCCTTCTTGGATCCAGCTAGCCGAGTTCGGCTCCTTCCAGCTCTCAGAGACCTCGAGCAGTCTCCATTTGGTGATTAGAGTGGATTCGCACACCTGCGAGCTTGACGGTGTGCACTGGCTTCTGGCAACAACTTGCACCTCAGCAAGCGGACCATGAATTCAGATACCAGAGGGACCAGCTCGCTTTGGAACAAGCCTGCACCCGGGAACTTGCTGATTCAGCCCGCACCGAGCAACTTTTGAGTCGCAGTACTTCCCCGATGCCCAGCACAGCAGATTTTCAAAACCCGACCAGCATGTCACTACCATTGACCAGCGTGTCATTTCCCAGTACTCCGACCATTTCTACTCCCTCAGACCTCGCTCTGTCACCAGAGACACCGCCGAGGCTACTTCCAGCCTTTTTCTCGCCAGGGATTGAACTCACCTATATAATTAGTCAAAATCTCCTCAGCTCTCAAGCCTGGACTGCCAACTTTGTCTTTTCGGAAGTTCCCAAAGGTATGATGTTCAACTTTCTCATAATGATCAGTGCTCTGACATTAATGATTTGACTATGAATACAGAAGAAATCAAGAATTTGACCCTCTCATCGAAAACCATGCACTCAACAGACTTTGAGCCAGGTTTAATGTCTTTGATACTATATGGTGAGAAATTTTCATTATGATATGCGCCGAGGAGATCCTCAAGGCATTAGAGTATACTTTCAAAGCATTCATCAGGTTTTATAATACTGATGGAGTCACAAGAAACAAGTGTTTGCACCATAGAATAGAACCCTGCACGGGCCCGTCAGGCCAGCTCAAACTTCAGGCTAGCTCAAACTTCATGTTGACAGCCAGGTAGGCCCGTCCCGTGCTCCAGTGATGGCTGTCACGTCAACGGCCAAAGCCCTATGAATGACTTGTGTTTAGTACATTTGGACTTGAGGCATATCCAGATAAACTGTTATGTAACCTGCCCGGGAGCTAGCATTGTTACCAACTGAGCCAAAAGGCCACTATGACAGGTTAATCTGTCATAGGCTTCCCAGACTATATATACATGAGTACACACATTTCACATGCATGTAACATAAACACACAGAAGCGGCATTGACTGGACCAGCTTGGTATTGTCTCTCCTTTGCCCAGCACCATTAAACCGCCTTGGTATGTACCATGCATATGCATTGCTTATATATATATATGATGTAGTCATTTTATAGGCTTATTACATACACTTTTGTTGTAATTTCAGATTGAAGGGCAATAGCAGTGCTCTGGGTCGTTAGGCCACTAGGTACAAATTAGGTACAAACTCATAGGGAACTACAGGATGTACCTACAGTATATCTACATTATTTCTAGTGTATTCTACCTATTTCTTGTCCATTCCAACTCCTTCTGTTATCAGTAAGGGATTATTCTACTGAGGAACCCAGCTTTCAAAAGAAATTAAACCCCCCTTTTTTGGGAAATCCTTCAAAACATCTATTTGAAAGCCATTCCACCATTGCCGCAGGATGGCCGGATGAAGCGTCGGAGTTTAAAACTCAAGTTTGAAACTCGGTCAATGGCCAGCCAAAGTTGGCCACACAACATGTCGCGCATACTAGCTCGATGTGTCCAACCGAAAAGAGCCTGCAAGGCCTCAACTGTTGCCTTCAAGAAGCTCTATACAGACCTCTCTGTCTTTGTGATGCTGGCAGTATGGCTACAAGTTTGGGTGGAATACTGTACCGTTTCGACTGAATGTTCATGTGACGGATGACTGAACAATTTCGGCATGGCGAGTAGGCCTCTGCTCCCAAAAAATCCCAGGTTGGCAGGACCTACAAATATGCACTGTGTTGGCAGGAGGGTCACAATTGCTCAAAATGTCCTCTCCAGTCATAAATTACTGTGTTGAAATTAAAATATCATTGTACCCACTGTTGTGAACAACAACCTGAGCTATTCAATGTATAGGTTCGCAAAGTCTGATCAGGATCATCCAGTTAAGGAATTCTAACTACAGTTAGGGGCCTTAGATTCTATAAATATTTGTTCAGCTGCCAAAAATCCTGCCCTCAAGTGCTCATTGGCATTGCTTGAACGTTGCGAAAAGTTAGCATGACGGTCATGTGACCGTGTGCCGAAGTGCCGAGGTGCCGAGTCCCCGCACTTGGCACCGGCCTTGCACCGACCGCCGGTGAGAGAAACCCTTGGAATTTGGGTTTCCAAATAACACAATTTTTTTTGGCAGGGGTTTCCATTGAAAGCCGGGTTCCTCAGTAGAATAATCCATCAGTAAGCTTCGGCATCGGGCTGACTAATGATGACTAATGTTTACTAATGTTGTGCTGGATTGCCGAATTCCAACAGCTTGCTGTACCTTCTGTACATCTAACAAACCTGTTATCTGCAGGTATTGACAAGTTAACAGTTGAGATTGAAAATATCAAGTGAGCCAGCCAGATAGTGGGCTCTGCCGCAAAGCACGCTACCTGGAATTATGGCTTCATTGTCCGTCGGCGAACACACTTGGGAAATGTGTACACATTTGGTACACATAGCTACGAGCTCAGATCCCCATGGGTAAAGCATTCGAGCGCCGGGGAAGATCCTATTATACTTCACGGCACTCAAAAATCGACGACAGAATTACACGGAATGGAACAAGTTTAGATGAAGATCGACCCTTTCTGAGTTCGTGAAAGGATAGCGCCCCGGACAAATAAGCGTGTCCATAGATATTCACTGAGCCGTAAATAAGAGCCTTCGGAGGCACCAGCCGTCACCAGGCTCCAGATTCTGGTCGATAAAGGCAGACAAGCGGTAGGAGTCAATGATGCAGCTGTAAACTTAACTCTTCGCCGGTAGTTTTCAATTCAACTCTGTGTGAGTAATTTTAATTCGCGTACGAACTATTTGTCCCCAAGCAAGGTACCGTCATATGAGCAGTTGTCTGAGCAGAGACGCGCTTAAAGTGGCGGCCAAAGGGCGGCCTGCATGACTCATCCCGCCAGTGCGCAGTGACTGAGGGGATACTGTCGGTTGCAGGATCACAGGAGGAATGAACCGACAGACGCCTACACGGTTATGATGCAAAATTGAAACGTCAGCTAACACGGTGGCTTGGTGATGGCAACAAACCAACACCGCTATTCTCCGAGTCCTCCTTCGTCGGCGGAACTATAGCAACACTGATGACCTTGCTCGCTCTTTCTCTTCATCATCAGCTGGATCTTTCTTAGCGAGACATCAGCGTCCAGCTGCATTTCGCTTGACACCACGTTGTACGACTGTCGACCTCTATGCCGCTAACAGCGCTTGGGCTTCATGCTCCTTGATGGCTCAATGTCACTCTCAATAAAGAATATATCGGCAAACTTGCCGCAACTTCATGTCTGGTCTGATGATACTTACAACGCCTTCTTCTGGATAACTATTATTCGATGTAGTTCGTTGTTAACGCTGTTCTATGGCGATTCTTTCTCGGCCGCGCCGGCAGGAAGAATACGGCTGTCATAACATACATGTTCTTAAACTTCTGCGCAGTTCAAAGCCTGGATGACTCTCGTAATATGTCATTCTACAATTAAGCTCGTTGCAACTCCAAATTTCGTCGAAAGGTTCCTGTTGGGTCGTCTGGATCTCATTGCCGGATCCAGAACGAACGGGTCGGACACTATATACATTGCTATCGTTTGTGGAAACCCTTAGCTTCCCGGCTGCTATACTTTTATGTAAATAAAGAACCCGAAGTTCTGTTGGTTATTCTTCGACGGCTTCCTCTCACACACTGTCGAGTGTTCCCACGAATCTACCTGCGGCCAATGGAACCTCCCACAACCTCAACGCCGGAGACAATCTGGAGTTCAACTTTCCTACGCTCGTTATCTCACGCTCGCCATGGTTTCGCTCGTCGGCCCAAGTGCGGCGCCGCCTCATCAAGTATCTCAATCACTCGGTGCATCCGCCGTCGCTCAAGTATTGAGAACAAGCAGCTGATCGTACGCTTAAATTTCCATCTTCTCCTCGTTTAGCGTTGACTTGCGCGCGAATATTGCCCATGTTCCCATCGACGTGCACCGAGATTTATCGCGATGCGGATCTTGGTCTGATCCGCATCCGTGCGTGCGGGAAGAGACATCCAATTACAGTACACGACAAGTACAACCCCCGGCCCCATGAAGATTTGGTTCCCTCGCGAAGAGTTGGCAAGGCAATGTCACAATTTGCCAAGGCCCATGCGAGCGCCCGAACAAACGGTACACATATTACCGAAATCCAAAACCGATATCTTTCCACACCTTCGGAGCCTACAGTAGATGATATCGGGATCCGCGATAAATTCGTTGTCCTCATCGGAGCTCGAACATCCCTATCAACGACTAGACCTCGCGCATCTCGTGTGTTATGGTGAGCATAGATTGTCAAGGCGTTATCGAAGGATCTTCGTCCACAAGGAGTTTTTTTTACTGGTTGAATTTGGCGCGACCCCCCATTGAGATTTCGACTATCCGGGGGAAAGCCTGGGAGGGAAACTGAGGCGATTCGTACACGTGGATCCATCGTTCAACTGTTTCTCAAGTTATTTTTCCGCGGATTCCCAGTACCAAGGGCCGTGAACTACCTACCTTCTAGTCGTCGCTCGGAGACGGGAGCGACTATTTAATGCCCATGAACCGCAAGGACCGCATTTGCACCAGGAGTCGTCCGGAACGCCTCGGCGATGATGGCTAAACCTGCATCCAATTCCTCCTGCGTGATGGTCAGCGGCGGCGCCATCCTAAACGAACTGCCGATCCCCGGAATCCGCAGCACGTTCGCGCTCAACCCCAAATCCAACATTCGGTCTGATAGCGCAGTCGACAGGGCTTCGTCGGGTTCTTTAGTCGTCCTGTCCTTGACGATCTCCATGCCCTGCATGAGACCCATTCCTCGTATCTCGCCGATGCATTCATACTGAGCCTGGAGCCCGAGTAAGAAGGCACGGAACCTTTGGCCGAGACGTTCCGCGCGACTCGCGAGATTGTCGCGCTCGAGCATCTCGAGCACCTTGAGCCCGACAGCCGCAGGAAGTGGGTCTGAGACGTGCGTCGTAACTAAGGGAAATAGGTAGGCTACCAGCAATGTGGGGTGGATAGCACTGCTTACAGAATGAGAAGCCCCGTGAGTGCACGACTTCTTCGATTTGTTTCGAAGTAATAACTGCTGACAGAGGGAGGCCGGCGCCGAGAGTCTTAGATAACGTCAAGATATCTGGCACGACACCGTCGTGTTCGAACGCCCAGTTCTTTCCGGTGCGGCCGACGCCAGTCTGAGCCTCGTCAACAATTAGCAACATCCCTCGTTTTATGCAATGCTCTTTGAGACGACGCAGGTAGCCCGGAGGCAGGACGATAACCCCACCGGAACTCAGGATGGGTTCAACGATGACAGCAGCAAGACTACCGCAAGACTGTGAGTCAACGAGGGAAAACCCGTAATCGAGCTCTGTTTTCCAGTCGTAGGTACCATCTGGGTTGCGGAAGGGGCTTCGGTAACCATTAGGAGTGGCAAGTATCAATGAGCCGGCAGCAGCGGGACCGTAACCCTTACGAGTGAGTTGGTATGTTGTCGAAGCAGCGGCGAAAGTGACGCCGTGCCATGAATTTGAGAGCCCTAGTATTGATCTCAGTTGTAGGTAAGCATGAAGAAGGTCGCGCTCCTACCGACAATCTCGAACTTTCCCGTATACATTTTCGCGATCTGTAAAAATTTCAGCATTAGGGCGAGGTATTATGAACTCGGAACATCATTTACTCGAATGGCACACTCGTTACTTTCTCCGCCGGTGGAAAGAAGCTGTACTTTGTCAAGTCCAGAGGGTAGCATGCTAGTTAGGCGGGATGCCAAGTCCACGACAGGGCGACTGAGCATCCCGGAAAATAGATGGTCAAGGCTGGTCGCTTGTTTATTGATAATTTCAACAATCTCCGGGTTACTGTGTCCAAGAATCGAGCTCATCTTTATTCCAGTCAACTTGAGACAATTTCTAACGCGCCAAACAAATGCGCGTACCTGACCCGACGTGAAATCAAGATAGGTTTTCCGTCCGCGTCGTAGAGATATACGCCTTCGGCGCGCTCGATAATTCTGCGCATGAAAGCGCCGCCTCCCGAGTATCGAATAAGACAGTCATCGGCCTGCTTCCAGAAGAGAGTCTCTTCATTTAAGCTACGCGGTTCTACCAGCATTGTGGGTGTGGGAGTAACAGAATTCGAATGCGGGAAAACAGGGGCTGGCCTTTTATGGACACGAGCGCTTACCGACGGGGAACAATACTACCGAGATTTGCATATATTGAAATCTCGGGCCGTCGCCAATCTAATCACCTGCAATGTCGATCAGTGATTCGTCACGCATGTGACTGTGACATACGATTGCGGGTGATTTGAAGTGATTCCTCGTCCCACAACTTGCATCAGCCCGTCTTATCGCTGTCCCCTTACCCCCCCTTTGGCCGACGGGCACAGAGACTCGGAAATATGGCTCTGCCTGAAGAGTTGGCTAGTGAACGGCCTTACAGATCCCGAAAAAGTCGGCCTTGCGATAGGTGTCGGTCTCGTAAACAGCGGTGCATCACGAAGCCAAGTGGAACTTGCCTCAACTGCCAAATATCCGCTGTAACCTGCACCTTCGACTCACCAGCAGCAGCGGACCTCCCGCGACCGCGGAACAAGAAGGCCGAGTCGAAACCAAAGAGTTTCACAGCCCCCAATATCATTACAGATTCCGGCTCCAGTCGCACTGTATCGCAGCCGTACACTAGCGCTTCATCGGGAAGTTACCTCTCTTCAAGCACTTCTCCGATTAGTCTAGTTACTTCTTCCTCTGTGAAGCTGGAGAGGCACAGCCCGCTTCGCCCTGACGTAATTTCACCTCTTACGTCTCCTGGACTCGAACTTGGAGGCGTATTTTCAAATATCGTCTTCGCCTGGGATCCGCCAATAGTAGGCCGTAGCATGAGCGAGGCATCAACCTCGAACCCAGTTAGTAGACGTTCCCAAGCTTTATGAAATATTAATGAATCTTAATACATTTAGTCTGACGAAGATCTTCGGGCACTTGACTCCGACGCTGATGACGATTTCGAACCCCATTACGTTGGAGAAACTGCGGAAAGGGATGCGCTCGTGCTTAGCGCGCTGGCGGCTGTGCACTCTTCGAGCAGAAACGGCACCACTCCTCCTCAATCGTCGCCTTTTCGAGTTCGTCAAGTCTCCACGAATCAGGCAGAGCCGGTCTTCTTTCTCTTTGAGCGGACCCGCCCATACGGTGAAGATACCGTAGGAAAATACACCAGCACTGAGTTGATCAACCTTCTGGGCCACACAATATAAACCGTCTCTTGCAGAAGTTTGTGAACCAAATTTGCATGAAAATATATCATTGATTAATTCACAGTTACTTGCGAGTGGACGGAATTGCTGTGCCGATATGGTGTGCTTCTGATTTCACCGACAATCCTGAACAACGATTACCTGCTGGATTATTTTGCGCCTATGTTTCCCGAGGACTTATATATGACGATCAGCTCCGGCATTTGGTGGCGGAAGCGTGGAAAATTACCACATCAACCAACCGAGCCCATGCAAGGAGTGCTCGTCTATCTACAATACAAGCTAACCTTCTTGATTTGGACGGACGCCCCTCATTGAATCCAACCGGAAACTCTATGCTTCTCGGACAGGTAGTTCTTGTTTCTGAAACGAAATGAACATCAATAACTCGTTTCTAGACAATCGCGGCTGGTCGCCTCATGGGATTGCACCTGGACTGCAGTACTTGGTCTATTCCGAAATGGGAGAAGGATATCCGTAATAGGTTGTGGTGGGCCTTGCTTCAGCAAGACAAGTGGTTTGGAATCTGTGTTCTCGCTCAACGTCATTCGTTAACAGTCATATCCAGGTCTGCATTGTGTTACGGTCGTTCCAGCTACATTCATCACACTGATTGGGATGTACCGCTTCCGCCATTCGACACCACAAGCGAGCCTGCCTCCTTCACGTTCTTTGCCTTGTGCGAACTCACTGTAATCCTCGATCGTATCCTGCGACAGCTTCATGTCGTTCGACCATCATACGGGGCTTCCAACACCCGAGATAAGTTGACGGCAGTATCATCCTTCGGTTTGGACCTTGACGCATGGAAACATCGGCTGGACTCCATGGGCCGGTCTTTCAATGGCTATTTACCACCTGGTTTTCGTGTGTGCTTCTAAAAATTGCGTCCAAACTTGATTCACATTATCTACACAGGCTCTCTGCATCTATCCTATCTTGCCGTAGCGCTCCTCTTGGTCCGGAGTGTGTTGGATCTGGATCTACCGCTTACCGCTGCTCAGAGTGCGCACGAAAGCGCATTAAAAGTGACAGAAGAAATGGTTGCATTCACGGCATCCCTTACCGCTGACGACCTCCGAGGATACTTCACCACACGTGAGTCAGAGAAGCAACCTGGAATGACAGTGGCTAATTCGATACTTAGATTCTGCGTTCCACTTCTCTACGTGTCTCATTCTTCTTGTGCGGCTTGTGCTGCAGGCGGACTTGTCTGATCAGTCGGACGCTGCTGTATGGCAGCGCACCCTCCACCAGCTTCGCATCTTCATCTCTGCGTTATCGAACGCAAAGCGGACTGTTCCGTCGTTTGAGCTCGGGGATCTGGCCTTGGCCAGGGCGAGGCACCTCATACCCCTTCTAGCGAAGAACATTCCAGAGCTTGCGATCGCCCTGGAACCCTTCTGGCAGGTTTTCTCACACTTTATTTCAATCAGTTGTCTCACCTTACTTTCCAGTGTTCCACCCGAGGAAAGTGTCGCGGAATCGTATTCCGCTTCTTCCCACCCGGGTGGTGTGGTATGGCCAGACAATGCTCCTGGATTGGACGCCTTCTTTCCCGAAGTGACCCAACCTGACTGGGTCTCGTTCAGGGACTACATTCACACACCATACTCTCAAATGCTCAACGGCAACAGCTCATATGGTCTTCATTGACACTTGTTTGCTACTTCTATCTATCATCACACTGCTCGTCCACTCAATTGCCTGAGGTTACGAGTGCGGTAAATCGTCTAGGAGCTATCTTCTTCTCCGGGGTCGAAGTCTTCGCCATAGGCCTTGTGACAAGTTGCATAATGCACCCGTTGATCGCCCCCATGCTATCTGTGTTCTGTCAGGACGGAAGGTTCAGCGATTTACTCAGAACTCCGCGTGTTTTAAAAACAAGGCGGAACGGAGGTTGTCTGTGTATATTAAATCAGTTTGTAATCTGTATAATGTATTGGCGCGGGGATCAGATAGGAAACAGTGGGAAAAAGTGTTGGAGCCCTAGAAGCTTCGATTCCAGAACTAATGTTGCCGTCGATGTGAGTTAGGACTGATTTACAACTCGACTCGGTAATCGAGTTGATCAATTCGATAGGTTAAGTCGAGTTGTACACCGATGTGAGACGAGTTGTTGGCATCACTTTCCCATCTGCTACACTCAATGCACAGGTCTGGACTCCCCACAGCCACCGCCCAAAATGGCCGCAGGACTCTTTCTTACAACCATAAAACCATATGGAACGGTCTCCTATTACATTCCCCCTTTTTTCGGACATCTCAAACTTATAAAATGGATTTTATTTGCTAGTCCAGGTAGCGTCAGACGTCAAGTGGCTTCAAGTTGAATGGACGGCTATAGGCCTCTTATAAACGGTCTCAAGGCTCTCTTTCTCCATCGTTCCCAATTGGGGACCGTGAGAACATCAATAACCACAGGTATACGCCGGAAAATGCCGAGACACGTCGTCATAGGTCACAGAAAAAATTCGATTTTTTTAGGGGGTTACCCATCAGATGTGAGCCGGAGTGGGGCCAGTATACATGGTGATCAGCGCTCAGCGCCCATTTGGGTACAAATCGCACGCAAAAAGTTCAGTGTGACCAAAATACACCGTGTTGCTGAGGTTCACGCGATCGGCTAAGTCTGAGGGGCTCTTCAGTCGGTTTTCGACCTCGTGTAGCAATTTTTTTTTGTGGGTACCCTCTTGACTCAATCTGAACTCGTGTCAACTCGACCAACCGAGTTGACACGATTTGGCGTCTCCCTCTGGGCTCAGCTTGCTCTGCGGCAACACCACAGTATGTTGAAGATCATTCCCCTCGACACCAATTATAAGACAGGGATCAAAATCCGAACAAAATCCATATACCCGCCACTCGGTATCTGTATCTCCGTTTTTTCCCACTTGTGTAGAAGATATCAACAAATGAGGATATTCGGAAAACTTATCATCACCATAAAATCTGTGCTCGCACGCACTTGAACAATGTTGGTTTCCAACATAATTACGGCACCGTGTCAGTCAACCCGCGAGACGTTTTATAAGGCAGTGTATGGCGGGAAGCATCGAAGATAAGATGGGCGGACGGACCATTAGCATGGTGTGGTACAGTCGTAGTGGAGGTCAACGGAAAGTCGACCAGGTAGGTATCCCAGCGCGGCGGGCAGAGCGCCGTCCCGTCAGGGAAAAGCCGGGGCCAGTCATTACCTTCTTACTACAGGCAGGTGCACAAAAATAGTCCCAATTAAACACGCAAAGCGTGAGAATGCTAATCATTGACAGCGGCAGATGCGAATTGCCAATAGTGTAAGCTGTCGTAACCTAAAATAGTAAAGTACCGAGAGGGGAAAAACAGGTTCACGAGTCATCATGAACTTGATGTGGATACGAAGGAGAAGCGAGGCACGTTTTGATTTCGTTCAGCTGAACATGTCATGCCAACATCGGTACCAAAAAGATTGTGCGGCCATTTTGGAATTCCCATGACCTTTGCGATCGCCGTTTCTATCTTTTGCTGCTAATTCTACCTGCTTACCTACCACCTCTGTAGAATTATCGATCATGTGCTGACCAGTTGAGCCTTGTTGAGTGCCTAATAGCAAATGGCGCCGAAATGCGGAGAGAATTTCTGCCTGTCCCCCCACCGTTCCCGGGCCAAAAGCACCACGAGCGTGAGTTCCCGCGAGAGGGAACTGCACGACCGTGTGCCCCAGCAAATTTCAATGCGTCATGCGAGGTTCTTTTCGTCGCGTCCTCCACTGCAAATACACTCAACATGGGCATTCCCGTGTCCGTACAGCATCGACTTGTTTTGGTGGACGTCGGACTACCAACTTGGATTTCAAATGTGGGCAACGGAGACCCTTCGGGTTCGCCCACATACGGTTGGTGTGTGAGCGCCGTCATCGAGGTACAGACTCCTGAAGGCCACAACGGCACTCCCGGAGGTCTTCGGAAGCAGCGTGCACCGCGCGCTCTCGTCTCCCCGAACTAGGGCGTGCGCCACGAAACCGGAGCACACCCCGCGACGGGCAAACAGGTGTTCGGGCCTCACCTGGCACCTGGACACTTGAACAGCTTGCCGACGGGGACACGCACACGGAGGAGTGGCATAATGGGAGAGCCGACGGGCATGTGCGCGCCGTCGCGCAAGGCGTGGGGTGCACGGAGGCACACGGCGTACTGGTGCAGCTACAAAAGATTTGACGCCAAGCGAAGGTTAACGTTTTGTTCGAAGGTTCAGAAAAGTCGGGTGTCACGGTGAACTGCCGGGTGGACCCGGTTGATCCTGTATTTGGAAAACACTCGTAAACACGCATTGACTTGGGTGGCTATCAAATAACGTCGACGTTCACATCCCACTTACGGTGTAATTGCGAACTGTTTAATGTAATCCATCCGCCCTCGTCCTCTACCAAACGTCTATCAATATATATTTCCCGGGTGGGCCCGGAATTCAAGACGATACATGAGTACAGTGGTACGTGAATCATGATCATGATGTCCCGTGCATAAAATCGTACAACAGGTACAACAGCAATAATTTACGGGCAGTGTTAGTTTATCTACGTAGTATACAATGGCCCCCTTAGGCAGCGATAAGAAAGGGAAACAAAACACATGGATATATAATTGGCGGCAGGATATCAGGGAGAAGACGAATTACATGAGATCCGCACGGCGCAGGTGGTCGCGCAGGATCGATTCTTCCACTGCCCCGGGTGTCAGCAAACGAGAAAGGAAAGCAGGAGGGGAGGCAACGTACCGGCGCCGAGAGTGACGGCAGTGGATTTTGTGTCCTGCGCAGGGATAACGTTAAGCGGGCGGAGTTAAAGAGAAGGAGTAACGCACAATGACGGAGGTGAGGTGGACGTAGAACGGCCGCTGGACGGGCGAGTACGTGCGCTGTATCTCCTTGAAGTGCTGTTGGAAGTCTAAGGGTGTGTCAGCGGCGTGCGGGGGAAGCGTACGGCAGTGAAAGGAAGACGGAGATATGTGTGGAGGCGAGTGAAATGAATGGATAAGTGGATGGATACCCCAGACGAGTGGGTGCGACTGCGGAGGAGCGAGCGGCCGGGGCCACCAGCTATGTGCGATGGGGGCCAGTCAAGCGTGCTTCACTCCCTTGGTTTCTTCTCATCCCAGCAAGCGAAGATGAAATGAATGCCCATGGATTAGTGAAGAGGAGCGAGCAAGGGAGCACAGCGGCAGAAGAAACGAGGCGCGAAACATCACAGGAGGGCACATCAGCTGAGAGTACGCCGTCACCCTCCGTCTTGGAAGGACGCGAAGAGACGAGAGTTTTCCAATAGGAACGCCTCGCGCCACTAGCGGGAAATAGGGTCCACCAAAGCAAGTAGGGGTGAATGGCGATGCGAAAGGAGGAAGAACAACACGGAAAAAAGAAACGGCCACGTACATCGCGTTGCCGTCGCCACGTCGTTTCGGCGGTCCCCGAAGCTTGGCACCGAGTCGCGGATTTTTGCGCCGCGCATGAGCTTCGCCTGCAGCAAGTCACATTTATTGAGGACTAGGGGAATGAGGAAAGAAGAAGACGGGAGGAGTCAGTACAGGGTAGGGGACGAGAACGACATACTACCCACACAGTACCAACTGCGTTCGCGCGAGGAGCTTGCACGAGCAGACGCTCTTCCAGAGCATGTAGCTATCCTCGAGGCGGTTGACACGCCGGTCCTCGGCGAGCTTCTCATCGAAGCACGAAACAGGGCTGGAGAAATGTGAAATTGAATATCGTTACGGCAATAGACAAGGAAACTGCGAACGCAAGGAAGATGCATGCATCGACATCATCGAAGTACGGATACCACGCTGCCCGCTAGACGGCCGTCAGACGCACGAAAGGACGAGATGGTGGGAGGACAAAACGCACACTGCTCCGGGTCCCACCGACGTCGTACATGCGCCATTCGGAGCCGGCAGAGTGGCCTGCATGACGGTCAAGGAGAGCATAGAGGACCAAAGGGCTGCTACGCACCATGCTCGAAAGTGACGCGGTACTCCTGCACACCGACGGTTCGCAGGCGCGCACGGATGATATCGTCGTCCGTGATTTGGTAATCCGTGCGCGCAATACGGTCTATGTCGTTCAGGAAACTACATGACTGAGTCAGCACCCGGGCACATCATACTGCTCAGCACGCACAAGCCCGCCGAGTCCTCAACGCGCACTTTCCGGCGTGTCAGCATGTCGCGTACGATACGGTCTTCCCAAACATTCCTCATGTCGTCACGGCACCCCGCGATGATGCCCTGCACCTCGTCCTCCATGTCGCGCACCTTGCGCAGCACGCCGGTCGACGAGTCATCCGAACGGCGGCGCGCGGCGCGGAAGCGCTCCAGCGCCGTCTTCCAGCCGTTCGTCGAGTGGACGCTGAACTCTTTCTCGCGCTTGGGTGGGGGCGGCGCGTCAAATGGGGCCGCGGACGTGGTCGTCGTCGTGTAGAGCTCGGTCGCGGCGGCGCCAAGGCGATGTTCGAGGTCGGCTTGGACGCGCCGGAGCGGCGCGAGGCGCAGGCGCAGTAGACGGTGCTTGTCCTTGAACTTGAGCGGGGGGAGGCCAGATGATCTTGAAGAGCTGCCTATGGATGCACTCTGGCGTCGCGGTGGGGGATCGTCGAACTCGGAGTCAGAGGATAGCGGGGACGAGGAGGGCGAGGATGATGAAGATGTCGGAATGGCGGTGGCCGGTTGGACGGCGTTGGACGAAGAGGCCGCAGGGAGGGCCGGGGAACTTGCGGCCATTTCGCGGCCCAGAATGTCCAGGATATCATTTATGTTGCGAACAAGGTTGAGAAGGATGACGCAACGCCATGATGTGCGATCCTCAGACCACTGTCGCTTGCAGTACAGTAGTTGGAACTGGGGAGAATGTTAGAGAAACATCACTGACAATGATCGTGCGTATCGGACATACATCTGGGTCCACGTTTGTTAGCAATACAGCTACAGCGACAACAGCTGGACTCACTCTTCAACGTCGCCGTTTTGCCCGACTCTGACTGACCCAGAAGTAGCAGCTTGACCGGTTTGCGCTTCTTCTCGCCCTCACGCTCCCGCCGAAGTTGAGCGTCGATTTCATCGCTCACTCGCCTCGCCTCGGCCTCTGCGCGCTCCCGGGCCTCCCGCTCCGCCGGGGTCTCATTTTCTGGCGGCGCCATTGCAGCAGTGAGCGGGTCTTCCTCGTATGAGCGGCCCATTGTAGGAAGGAGAGAGGAAGAGAGGAATACTGTACTGATACATGCAGTGCATCATCATCATTCCTTGCTGCTCGGATTCCCGCGCGCCACTTCGCCACTTGATGAGATGTCAACAAGCCCAACATTAAACGTAGCTGCCCTGATGATCGTCAGAACCTGCAGATTCCGGTCAACTCATCTCACCAACGCGCCGTGGCCTAAATCATCTCAACAGCGCCAACTAGGGCGCTCCCCAAACTCGACCAGCCCTACCGACCCGCATCCTCTCCGCTCGGTATTTCGCTACGGGGAAGTCGCATGCCTCTCGGCCCGACTGTCGATAGATCAGTCCAACAACAGTCGCGTGTCCACACCGTCTCCCGGATATTTACAGAGGTGGCTTGGATTGGGCGTTAAAGGAAACGTGCCACCCAGACAGGCACCAGAGTGGGAACTTGGAAGATTCATTGTCCGGCAGAAGCAGAGCAATCTCCACAGCCAATTCGCTCAGTGGGCCGAGCCGATCCACTTGGGCGTGTGGATCAGCAACAGCAAAAGATAGTAATCAGGGCTCGTCACAGACACTCCTGATAGCGATGGCCGCGGCCAATCATAATCCAGTGTACTTGGGGTAAGTTGGGGTTCGCGGCAGTGTTCGAGGGTCTCGGCTTAAGCAAGATCAAATCGAGAGTATGATCAGGTCGTTGGTAGCTGGCCCATTCGCGCGGCAGCAGTCTAAGCAGAGGACGCGCGATGCGTTGACACGGCCCACGGGACCCATCGACGGACTTGTGTCAGAAGTTCTCTGTGTCAGAAGTTCTCTGTAAAAACTATCTGTCCGATACCAGATTACTTCAGCCAGGTGACTCAGATGGGAACCACTGCGTCTTGGACACTGGCCAGTGGGAGTGCCACACAGAAAAGACGGCAAAGCCGCCGGAGAATTGGAGTACGTCGTCGTTGTCGAAGAGAGGCTTGATCAAATATTATTAAAATTAAAATTTCTCCTCTTTATAAAAATAACGTCGGCTGGAGCTTTTAAACTCCGCAGAGAATCACCGATGACTCGGACGTGGCTCTTTACATACGAACTACACATTTAACGTCTCTGGCCCCGCCACTGATCGACCACGACGCGTCTGAGAGCGGAAGGTAGGTGTGAATGAAATACCAATAATACTACCACTCCAAGGGCCGTGACATAGGTGATATGTGAGGACATCCACTGGCAATCATGCTCAGTACTCGAGTGGCTGGGGTCAGTAGAGAGCGTGGAGAGGCAGGGAGCGGAGGCGTTCACGGGGGACGGAGAGCAGCGAGACGCGACAGGGAGAACGAAGTAAAGGAAAGCTAAACGGGCGTGGAAGACGAGGAAGGCGCGGCGACGACGGCGACGGCGGAGCATCGGAGACGAGAACTAGGGCGGCGACATACGAAACGGGAGCAAAAAGAACTTGTATTGATTCGTACATACCACAGCCTGAGCTATCTGTGAGGGTACAGCGGAATAAAAATAAAATGATAGAATGTCACGGAAAACTAGGAGGAAGTAGCTTTGATAAATGCTATTGAGCAATGCATCTGGTGCTCAATAGGCGGCGATGCGGAGGTTCGATGACGACGTACTGAATCTAGACCTGCGGCGAGTGACGGCCACGGGGAACGCACGACGGCGGAGAAGAAAGGCGCGTTGTTTGGATCGGAAGCTAGACACAAACTGATCGGAAAAACTCGGACCGTTCCAGGCTCAGTGTGAAGAGAGGCTAGACGAATCTGGGTCAATTTATACCTAAACTGAGCCGCCCAAAATGATCTTTTAGGTCCAATATATATGCCTACTAAATTTGAGGGCAATTGGGTATGAAGTGGCGGAGACCGAGGGTAATCTGTCTCGATTTGCGTTATCAATCAGAGGATGTGGCAATGGGACGCACAGCCACCACTTTCCCAAATATGCTGTCTCTCTCCTGCAAATTGTCTGATTCCTTTCAGTAGACTCATTGGATCACTCACTAGAATACTCCCAGAGAAATCTGTGAAGCCAGGCCTGATGCAAGTAGGTCAAATGAGGTCGGAAATTTATCTCTGTCACATGTGTCACATCTCCACTTTGGACTGGGAGACGAGTTCTGTCCACCTCAGCAAGGTTATCGGCAGCTAAAGTACACCAGATACAATCAGTACTATGTTCTTGTGCTCTGAATTTTCCTGAAGATTTTAAGACACATCTTGAGGGAGTAATTCAGTTATAAAAATTGGATTTCCCGAGGTTTCGAAACTGACGTCTTTCGGCATCGCGGCGAAAAGCTCCCCTGGCCTCAAAACACTACCTATTCAAGGAAAGGATGTTCAGAAACATGCCTTTAAAGTTTGGAGGCCGGGAAATAAGGCCCCATGGCACAATATTGCTTTGTCCCATTTCGGGGTACCGTCCCATTTCTAGGTACTAGACTGTAACGGTTCAACGTTCAACCTATCAGAAACAGGGAGTGCTGGAGCGGTAAATCGTTCTGACTGAGATAGTAGACGGGCGAAAATTCATCCATACCCGTCTTCAGTGCCGTATACCGTAGGCGTATGACTTACATCTCTGGGCCAGCTTAGAATTAAAGAGGTCCGCTATGCTTGACCAATCGCGCCGCGTTGTTGTAATAATAATTTATTATTTGCAAGCGATTCTTGCTGCGCGCTTGGGCTATGCTGTACAGACTACTTGTTTCAGCTAAATTTCTTTCGCCTATTGATCAATGATTCTGAGATCTTCTCACTCTCGGCCACCAACATCCCGCCTAAAAGATGTGCAACTCATTTCCACCAGCTTGAACTCATCTGAGTCCTGACACAGACTTGAACTCAAACGACGAACACGGCGTTTTGGATCACTATGGACGGGAAGTGTTCGATAACTGCACCCGGGAGAGTTCTTAAGGGGATATCTGAGCGCCCCCACGCAGGGCGCCTTGTGTCGATAGCGCTATTGAAAGAGCTGGCTGTCAGCGGGCTGTCTCGCAAGTTGAGGCCGCCTTGCCGCCGGTGTTTCAGAGCAATGGACATGCAGTGGCAAAGTGGACAAAGCTATTGGTCTATATGCCTAGGAATTCTAGACATCGTTCGCAAAGTGTGAGCCAGGAGGACTCGGAGGAGGATTATTTTCTACGGAGATCCCTATAAGGAGTTACCAAGTTAAGCCTCGGTCACATGACCCTTAGTCAGCCCGTTTGCTTCAACCTTCGAATCCGACGGTCACTCGAAAGTCGATGGGTGTTACAGCAATCCAACGACATATTCAGCTTGTAGGAATACACGAGGAGCCCACTGCAATGCGATCTCATCTGGCTGGTGCCGAAAATGTCTATCCTCGTTCGGAGACCCTACGACGGCCTGTTGTGTCTCGGCGGTGAACCTGAGATAACAGACGGCCATGGAATCCGGATACCAACAGGCTTTGTTTCTGGTCTCGGAGTTCATTCAAACTCCTCTCTTGTCCACTACATGTAAATCTCTTCTGGTTGCCGAGTTCCAAGTTAACAATGGTCGAGAACGTTGAACGCCGTTCACCACTGGCATTTCTGAAATATCTTTATTGAACTCAAATTTACATAGGCCGCTACATACCTCGTGAATTGAAACACCTACGTATTATCTGGAATCTGGCTTATATCAGTGGAGCTCCCCGGCATCCGACACGCGGGGGCCTTGGAAAACGTAACCTTCCCTGGATTATACTGCGCCTCCGAGGTCCGGACAGCTTTAAGAACGTTTTTTACAAAGGCACTTCCTGCAAGGCTTATTCAACAGCTCTGTAGTCGGGTCGTGTTCTATACTTCGGCGTCTCTGGTGTCTATTAGATCTATTCTCGACGTTCTTTGCTCTGAAGGACAGCGACACTCGGATCTTCATTGCAGTGTCCATCTTGCCGTCTTTAATTTTGTCGACACTCGGTTTGATATCAGTGCCCAGTCCTTGCTAATTTGTTCCAAAGCTTCATATTTATTTTATTTTATTTTATTAGGAATATAGGCAGATCACTTTGTATGACAATCTCCACCGGGAGTTCTTCCAAATCACAGCGGCGTTGAATAAAGTTGTGAGTTGATACAGTTCTTCTGACTCGTCAGGTTGATCTGTATTAAGTCCCTACAGACTGAAAATACGACCATCGTCTTTTGACCGGCGCTCCCGTGTCTGTTTTCTGGTGCGCAACTGGGGTCCCTGAATGCCGTCAACAGCTTGGACAGCCCCTCCGCAGTGTGTTCGAGCGATTCCGATGATCCACTGGTGCTCGACGCCCAAAGACGCCTACTTGACTTCCATCCGCAGCCTTCTCCAGCGCTCGAGCACATCCACACAGCCGATGCTCTTCATTCTGGTGGAGTCATACTGCAAATTTAGCCAGCCGTCCTTTCGTCCGCTGGGCAAAGGGCATCCTTGGTCTACAGCAGCACATATTTAGATATCTTCCTGGGCGCCAGTGCACCATGCCCCTGGCCACTCACCTCGACGATCATGTATTATTTATGTTGAAAAAAATGAACTGCATATATATTCATGTGTATATAAAGGAGTGCATAGATGAGCGGTTTCCTTGTCAGAGACAAACCTAACATGTTCGAACTATATGGCATATGCTTATGCACTGCAATCCTCACCTTTCTACTTTTGCCGTACCTCGGATGCAGGCGTTCTCCAGCGCCACTCCGTCACCACACGACCGAATCCATACGAACCTTTCTTAATCCACCCGACACGACAGTTAACGACCTTTTACGTTCGCGTTCGGATGCAAACACGCATCTAGCGCACACATTCCACCTCACCAACACCTTCATCAGCCCCGACCCCAATATCCACACTTCCTTCCTCAGACAAACCCGGTGTCTTCTTCACGCAGCAAATCAACGGGGGTGGGACTATTTTCTTTGTCTCTCCCGGCAGGCAGTCGACACATCCCTCCCGGAATCGAGTTTCAGCACATTTGTGCAGGCGGCAACGCTGCGTGCTATCGTTGCAGGGCTTCTTTCAGGTGACGCGGATGTCGATATGGCGTTGCTCAATTCCAGCGATGTCAACATCGTAGTGAGCCTCATCCCGCGCTTGTGGTCCCTGTCGAAAGGACCACATCCCATCCAGCCGGCCCTCTTAGCGACTCTTAACCACCACTTGCGGCATCTGATCCCTGACCAAGACAAGTATCCCAATCCACTTGATGTGGTGATTCCAGCCTGGGAGACTCTGTGGCGTGTCGTCGCAGTCACGGTCGCACGTGCCCATAACAGTCCTGAGGGCCGAGATGTCTTCCGGCGCTTTGCCGAGATTCCGCATGCCGAGCAGTTCAGGCGAAAGGAGTGGGTAGGCAATGCAAGTGCCGCAGATTGGATTAACGAGACACTCCGCCTACATCCGCCTGTCAAGCATATCACGCGAGCCGTGGTAGCCCCGAGAGCGGGAATCTGGGGCCGCTTCTTCCGTGGCAAATATACTGCGGTCGCGGACATTGAGATGGCGCAGCTAGCTCGAGAAGAGTGGGGGCAGGAACCGGAGGGCTACGAGCCCTCCCGCCACGGCGCAGGGCGCCCGAAAGCCCTCCTCGCCTTCGGATATGGGCCGCTGGGGTGCGTCGCGAAGGATTGGGCACCGATGGCCGCTGCGGCTATCGTTGCGGCGATTCTTGATAGGGTTGACGGCACCAATTATGAAGTGTTGGCTGGGCCGCAGGTTGGAGGGAGGAAGGGTTGGGATGAGTGGAGGATTAGGAAGAAGAATTAGTAAATTTACCGTTACGAATATGCTGTACCGAGTCACTTCTATGCATTGTGTGCTGTGTCCGCCGCCAAGAAGCGCTGGCACTGCGCATGCCAATCAGGAACACCGTGTGAGTGATTGAGACGTCTATATGTAGACCTCCAAAGC
Source organism: Mycena sp. CBHHK59/15 (assembly GCA_029204085.1). Classification (NCBI taxonomy): domain Eukaryota; kingdom Fungi; phylum Basidiomycota; class Agaricomycetes; order Agaricales; family Mycenaceae; genus Mycena; species Mycena sp. CBHHK59/15. The sequence continues at coordinate 23,805 of JARGXW010000987.1, forward strand.
TGTTTTTTTTTTCAAGTACGGACCAAGATGAAGTCACTTCCAGTAACCATCGTCCGTGGGAGGCACCGTGACTTAAGGCTCATCGAGCCGTGAGATTCAATAGGCGCCAGCCGGGAAGCAAAACCAACCACCCGGAAAATAATATTATGGAGTCAGATGCAAAAAAAAAAAAAACCCAGATAAGCCACTGAGAAATGATTCGTGATGTGGCGAATGTCCAGTCTTCAAGCTTCAAGTTGAGGAGGGAGTTCAACATCAGTGTATCGGAGGAGGCCGTTTCTCATGCTAGGACCAGTATATTGGGTCCACTGAAAAACAAAGGGTCTAAACTCAATGCTTTGAAGGTTCCAGGAAACAGTGTCGGTAGGGCAAGGGCCGCGCCTTGCCATGATAGTTTGAGAAGAGCGCTGTTTGTCCGTATTGGGATTATGTAACGTTCAACAGCAAATCGAACTCAAGTTCAATCTCATCTGGTTCCTCCTTAGATCATCCTGGAATCTGGATCCTTCACAGAAAGAGAAGATTGTGTTATTTCTCCAAAAAACATGAATCAATTGTTTTCTAATCCGAGGTTGGATTTCATGACCGTACTTCAACTTCCATACGTCCGTTGGTCCATCCCGGATTTGGGTAAAATTATATCTTTATCCACACCGAGAAAACTGAGCTTTGGTGCCCATATTGTCTCTCAAGAGCCCCGCTCGGCGTTCTTATCAATCTCGAACTCTTACGTCTTCCAAGTTCCCATAACTCCAGTTGGATTTTTGAAGCTTCATGATTGCTTCCAGTTGAACCAATTTCAATTGCGATTTGTAAAAAAATCATTTGTTCCTTTTATATTAGGCCCTCGAGACAGTATCCCAATCTGCTTCTTTTGAACACTTTCTGAAACTTGAATACCGGTGTGCTACGAGTTTAGGAGGCTACGAAAATGGAAATTAGCTGAATCCCCGGGAGTAGACGCCTGAGACACTCTCAGAATCGATTTTCAGGCCCAGAGGTTGTTCTCCACGAAGAAACGCGTCGAAGTGCAGACAGTTCGGGTGCTGTTGTTAAGGGAAGGCTTTCACGTGAGCGTGTCATGTCACCGTCACGTTGTCACTTTCGCTTGCGTCAGACTTTCTGGACGCGTCTCCCAGTGCAAACCTTTTCTTGCTTAAACCCCATCGTCGCCCAGAAGAGCGATGTCGCCCATCTCTGTCAACATAAAGCACTCGGGGAAGAACTATACGCTCAATTTGGATCCTGATCTTCCAGCAAAGGCTTTCAAAGAAGAGATCCATCAGGCTACCGGTGTGCCCGTCGACCGAATGAAGGTCATGGTGAAAAGCGGCGTCTTGAAGGTTCGTTTTGACTGCCACGTCATGACTTCGATGTTTTTCCTGGCCACACGATCTCGAGTGGCGCATGCGTCATCTACAAGGGAAACCAGTGTGGCGCGCTTCGGCACTGTGCTTCTATGCTTGACTCCTTTCCATTCTATCTGGCGTTGCTCTTTATTTTTCGTATCTTCCAAGCGGCAATATGTGTTGACCTCCATTTTCAGGACGACACTCCATGGCAAAAAATCAATCCCAAGGCTGTGAGCAAGATTCTTCGTACCTCAGCTGTTGATCATGCTCAAAGGCTGACAGGGTCAAACTTTCATGGTCATCGGCGCTGCAGGCGAGCTTCCAAAACCTCCGGAAAAGCCAATAGTGTTCTTGGAAGGTATTGTACTGTTTATCACCGATACTTATGTTCTCACATTTTTGGCAGATATGGATGACACAGAGCTCGCAGAAGCTGTGCGATCCTCGCTTTATCCTCTTTCGTGTTTATTAACGTGTTGATGTGCCTAGCTTGCGAAACCCGTTGGTCTGCGCAAGTACGTATCTATTCTCATGTTTCCGACATTTTCTGATGGACCGATCAGCCTCGGAAACACTTGCTACATGAATGCAACACTTCAAGCCATGCGTGCAATTCCAGAACTCCAGACTGCCCTCGGAGTTGAAAAGTGTGTCTTAGATCTGTTCTTGGGTTTTGGTCGATACTAATATACGTTGTAAAGACCTACCCCTGCGGATGCGCAACCAGATGTTCCGGGCGGAATGCCAGGCCTAGTAGTCGATGCCCCAGCGGACAATGCGAATCCGCCACCTACTCTTGCTGCTCTGCCTGCAGCACTGGGAGCACTGTACACAAAAATGTCGCACACAGCTGATACAGTGGCTCCCATGATGTTTTTGAATCTGCTACGAGAGGTCTGTCATCGCTTTTAAGGTGGAGGATAGGCGCAATCTAAACCTGTCCGCCAGGTCAATCCTCAATTTGCGGAGCGTGATCGGGCACATTCTCATGGCGGAATGAGCGCGTTGATGGGAGGAGGGTATGCCCAGCAAGGTACATGGATCTCCAGCATTGTCCTTTATTCGCTAACGTGGATTACTTAGATGCGGATGAATGTCTTACCACAATTGTAACGTCTCTTGGATCGGTTCCTGGGCTCTCCCCTGGCGGGACAACAGAGGCGGGCAAGAGGTTCGTAGAACAGTATATGACTGGACAGATGTCTAGAGTGTAAGTCGTCCACCTACGACAGTTAGCACCAGGACTCACTTGTTATAGACTAAAATGCGACGAGGCTGCGGCTGCTGGCGAGGCGCCATCGACGAGCGCCGAGAACGTCCTGAAGATCACCTGCAACATCGACTCGACGATCAACTTCATGGCGTCCGGAATTCAGAAGGTGCGTTCTCCCTTGTATAAATGCGTATCCGTCACACCCACGCGCGCCCCTCGTAGTCACTCTCGCAACCCGTCATCAAAAGGTCCCCTACACTAGGCCGAGACGCCAACTACACGCAGGAATCCCGTATGACGCGTCTGCCGTCCTACCTGTTCGTGCACATGGCCAGATTCTCGTGGCGGGCCGACATAGGGAAGAAGGCGAAGATCATGGTATCTATGACTTGCTATACTTGGGATGCGCATCTGCTTACCATCTTACAGAGGAAAGTCAAATTCCCCACCGAATACGATGCCGTTGATTTGTGCTCCGACGGGTTGAAGGCCAAGCTCATGCCTGTGTCCCGGCGGCTGAAAGCCGTCGAGAAGGAGAGGGAGGAGAGGCGGAAGGTCAGGCGAAGGACGAAGGTCGTGGCTACCCCGGCAGCTTCTGCGTCCACATCTGCTGCTCCTGCGGCAGGTGCCAGGGATGTGGAGATGGCCGATGCCACCCCTGTGGCTGTCACCGACGTTGCTGCACCAGCAGTGGAGGTTGAGGCCGAGGCCGACAAGGGCAAGGCGAAGGAGGAAGGTGGTGCGCTGGAGGGGGAGAGCGTCTACCGGGAGAGGGAGCTCGCGGAGCTCGAGGCTTTGGTCGACCCCGAGCTCAAGGCCGATGTGGGATGCAGTATCAGCGGACTATACGAACTGGTCGGCAAGTCTCCATCCCCCTGATCCCTCGTTCTTCGTCGTGCTGACGCTTCCCCAGCTATCGTCACGCACAAAGGCGCTGCAGCAGATGCCGGGCACTATATCGGTTTCGTCAAGAAGAGCGTTTTCCATCCCCCCAAGCTCGGCGAAGAACAGGAAAGTGACGAGGATTGGTACAAGTTTGACGACGACAAAGTATCCATCTTCCCGAAAGACAAGCTTACAACTTTGGATGGTGGAGGTGGGCATTCTGTCTGTTTGTTTGCTTCGTGCCTCTCTGATCACCATACATCGTACAGGTGAAGATTCGTCGGCGTATGTTCTGTTGTACAAAGCCAAGCCGTTGGCATGATCCCAGTAAATTACTACGGCTCTGCTTTGGGGCTCGTTCCCGTAATACAGTTGGTTCAGTGCATTTGAAAGCCAAACATATGCCAGGTTTGGCCAAAATCCCCTGAAATGATCCGAGTACACTATTTTTGGGTTCAGATTGTGTCCAATTTCCAACGAAGGAAGCTCTCTACGAGCACTGCCCTCGGGACCTTTCTGACGGCGCGATGACTGGTGACTGATCTCTATATCTGTACTCGCGCAGAACAAAGTCAAGTAGCGTGGTGTGATGGGCTCTCGCGCCTGTAATAAGCACGGTATAATGGAGCGACAATCCATACGAACATGGATCCATTATACTGCCAGCAGCGTGTCGGCGCGTTGACTCAAGTGCTCAAGAGTGATCGCAGTCCACCCAGTAATTCGCGCGGCCGCAATGTCAACCACAGTTGTAAGCCGGGAATTTGGTCCATTCCAACGCCCAATAAAAATACACAAAGCAAATAGAAAGCAGGTACAGGGCGGTAGGTCACGATGATGGCGGAGGGTTTGAGCCAGAGTCTACGTCCATCGAATCATCCAGGTCGTTCGCAGACGGCACAGAGGCCGACGTCGCTGCGCCGGCCGTCTGCGCCTGTGACGGCGGTGCGACGTCCCTGCACGTATCGTCCATAAGTCGCGTCCTCGATTGAGTAACACCAGACACACCATTTTATCTGGAATCGCGTTACCCGCGGTTTCGCACTGATATCGCGCACCAGCCGATGGAACATGATGTTCGCGGGGGGCGTCTCCTTCATCTCCTCGTTGTCGTATTCTGTGTTCTGGTAGTACCCCACGCGCACGAACTCTTGGTCTTTATAAGATCCCGTCAGGATGAGAGCCGCGACGCCTAGGACGTCCTCGGCGGGTATTTTTGAAGGATCTGGTGGCGATCCCTCGAATTCGAAGGAGTTGACGCCAGATGGAACAGGCCCGACGAGGCAGTCATCCAGCTCTTGGTCGAGCTCCTCGTTGCCGGGCGAAGACACGTAGATCAGTTTCCACTCCAGATCTAGCATGAATGAGCGGGAAACACGGGCAACTGATATTGGTTGGCTACCATCTTTCAAGGACGCGATGCAGTCGAAAGTGACGCGAAATCGGTATACGTCCGAAAACTTGGCGGGGTTGTTGATGAATTCAACATTCTGCGCTCCGGGTCAGACTTCCGCCGTGATGTGAAAGAGAAACTCACTCGTATGGTTACAATGGACATAGATTAGTTGTAAAAAACGCGGTAATGCACTGGGAGTGGTACAAGTAAAAGGGAGTGGCAGATACGCGTCAAAGTGTGACGGTGATGCGTGACTTTCTTCCCTAAATTTCTTTCTCCGTTCTCTCATGCAAGGTTGAAAGTTGGAGCAAAAATCCATACAATATTGATATATCCGACAATGCGACTCTAGATACGACAGCAAAGCAATGAAATGTGACAATAAAGAACGAAGACCATCAAGATGAACGTTAGGGCGGATACATAGTCAGAGCCCGGTGAAGAGTCTCCGTATCCAGCCCGCGTAAACGCAGGCATTTTTGATACAGCCTTTTCTCGGTTGGGAACTGAACACGACTGGCAAGGTGCTGCCCAGCAACCATTGACTTGATAACCCCTGCGATCAAACGTTGCTTGTGCACATTGATCAGAGGTTCGAGATGCATGGAGGGGGGGAGCGGCGCGAGAGCCGAGAAAACCTCGGGATGGGAGGGCGCGTCGAAGTTGGCGGTCAATGGGTCGACGCCAACACCCTCCGAGGGAGCGGTGGGATCGATTAGATCGGGCAGCTTGTTGTGTCCGTAGAGCTGCGAGAGATAAACGCCTGTCGGTAATGAATCGATCAGAAGTGGAGCAAGGATATTGAAATGAATAATAACCTATGAACGGAACACACGCGGAACTTGACTTGTGGTCGGTGATTGACTTGCGCTTATTAGCCCGGGGGTCGTTGTCGCCGCCACTTACGACAGAAGCGTGTGAGCCAACGTCCTGAGACTTCGTATCGGCGATGGCCTGACGAATGTACTTGAAATCATCCGCGTTTGTGACGTACACCTTCAGATCATTGAATACTCTCATCTCCCAACGCCCTACGCTCTTCCAAGTTTTTATGGCTTGCGAGACCCAAGGGCTACGCAAACCATAGATAATAGCGACCAGCGTGTTGAAGCTAGAAAGCAAATAAGAATGCTAGAAAGGAGAGTCAGATATAAAGAGCGCTACAATGGAGGTGGCGACTGACCCAGGCTATCCGGATAAACTTGGCCACCACAGCGGGTCGTTCATTCGGCGGAGACAACACGACCTCCGACGCAATGAAATTCGTCATCAGATTGAAACGAGCACGAACGGCCGCAAGGGCGTTGATCTTGTCCGCCCATTCAGGCTCAGACTTCCACCGAGCTCTATCCTTGAGGAACTGCACCCAATCGAGAACCTCGACATCCTCGTACGCCATCCAATCGTCGAGCACCTCTTCAAACTTGACACCCATGAAGAGCTCGCGATCGATCATAGCAAAGTGCCCGGCGAGAACCTGTGCACGATGACCGAAGATGAAAGACCTGTGGAATCGAGGCGCCTCTGCAGTGGCAAACTTGGACACGGAAGGACGAGGCACTGTAGCGGCAGGCGGAGAGACTGCGATAGGCGGCATAGGCGGCATCCTGCTCTGTAGAATCTCGAGAGGCACGGCATCCTCTGGCGCAGGTTTCGCGTCGTCTGCAACACGGGGAGGCGACCCGAGTCCAGGAGGTGCACTCAGTTGGTGAGCTGATTGAGAAAAAGACGGTGTGACGGCTGCTTCCAGCGTCCCACTCTCCTCTGAGGCCGTGCTGCCAGGCTCTACACTCGTTATGTCATGATGGTCATCCGTGTTTGCATCGGGGTCGTCATTCGAGCTGGGCTCTTCGTAGTCCTCGTCGTCCGAAAACTGTCGTTGCTCGTTATCATCATAGTCGCCATTCCAAAACCGCTCCCGCATCGTGCGCATCCACCCGTCGACCTTCGAAGCCTTCTCCTGCTGTTTCTGCGGATTTATCTGTCCTTCCAGCCGATGCAAAGCTGCCTCGACGTCTCCGCCCTCCTCATCGTCGCTCAGCGAGTCAACCAGCGCGTTCATCTGCCACTGGGCGATGTTGCCTCCAGCGATGGGGGCATCAGAGGACGAGGAGACAGCAGAACTCGAATGCCCCGCCGATTGAAGCCCCATCGACGACACACTATCTGACCTCCGCACAAACTCAAACTCTCGGCGCAGGGGCAGCCGCCGCACCGGTTGTCGCAGGCCCGGAGGCGCCGCTGGGCCGTCGTTTGGCTCATCCGTGTCGGACAAGTCGAGCTCATCGATGGACATGACCTCGAACTGCCATTGCGTCTGGGCGCCGGCGGGGAACGTGGCCAAGCCAGACGCGATCGGGACACCGAAAGAGTCTGTGGAAGACGAACGGAATGACGACGGGCGGTCAATCGAGTCAGGGCGGGCGGGCGAGTCCGCCCGAGTGTTCTGAGGAAGTTCAGTTGCAGGTCCCGGTTCCTCTGCGTCATTAGCTGGCACACCATCCGGGACTGGCGTCGCTCCGACGTGATCTGAATAATCAGGAGCCTCGACAGGTGCGGACGGGGAAGAGGCAGTTGTTGCGATGGGGGATGTCATGGGCGGTGTTGCCGGAGCTGCAGTGGTTGGGGCGGGTAGGACTGCAGGAGGTACCGGGTTTGATGGAACAGCGTTAGTTGCTTGCTCGATCATCCTCAAGTACTGCTCGACACCGCCATTAACACTAAGGAGATCCCGTCCCACAGTCAGCTCAAGATCGATGGCATTGATGTCGGCGCATGCCCCAAGCGGAGTACGCACGCCCGTCGACCGCTGATTCAGCACCCGCTTCCACCGCCCCAACCGGCCGATCGTCTTGACAAACGCGCGTGAGAGTGCGCTGTGGTGGATCGGCAGCGTCGCTGGACTCTGTATAAACGGCGCGGCAGTATTCGAGTCCGCCAGGATGTGGTCCGTGCGCTGCAAGATGGACAACGAAGAGAGCGGCATGGAGCTCTGCCGGGTGGACGAACCAAGGTGCACGGTGCTGAGATGTGCGTTGGCCAGGTCACCCCGGCTGAAGTCCGGCGCCTCGACGGGCATGCCTTCGTCAGGAAGGAAGTCCAGGTCCACATCGGAGTCTTCCTCATCGGCGGGCGCCTTCCTCGTCGCGGCCGCGAACTGTTCCCCGAGCACATGTCCTTGTTTCTCAGGTTTCTCAGGGACAGCCTTGATGGAAGTCGGCCGCGGCTCCTTCGGCTTGGATGGCGCCCTTGTGTGCACTTTCTTGCAGTCCTTGGCCACTTTCTTCAGCTTCCGGACAATACTCTGAAAAAAATTATACAAGTCAGCAGGACATCACGCGGGAGGACGTAACGGACGCACTAGGCCGTCGTTGTGCTTCGTCAGGATGGGGTCGCGGATCAGCGTATTGAGCCAATTCGACACAAGAAGCCGCAGCTCGCGGTCCGGCAGAAAATCCACGGTGAAGAAGGTTAAAAGCCAGTACCGGATCGCCACGAACGTCCGCACGCGCACGACCCGCCGCACCACCTCGTCCTGCGGCGACATCGGCTGCTGCAGCGCCCAGTGGAACCGGCAGATCAGGAGGTGGCACAGATCGACCGCGCTGATATACGTCCGGTACGTCAGGAAGAAGTTGAGCAGCTCGTCGTAGCTCAAGTCGCTCGTAAGCTGGGCGATCCACCGCTCGATCGTCGCAGCCACAAGGATCTTCTGCGCGCCCTCCTCGAGCGAGAGCTTGAGCACTGGCACCTCCGAGGACGCCTTGCCCTTCCCACCCTTGACGCTCCGCTTCTTCGACACGCCTGACGACGGCGCGGAGGAGGAGCCGTCCGTATGACTGCTCTGTGACACCGAGTCGTCTGCCTCGCGCTCCGCGACGAGCTCGCCCCAGATGACAAAGCGCGGGTCGTTGCGCGGCGCGGCGGTGTTATCCGACGACAGTGACATCTTGATGACCGTCGTCTCCTCCCCAAGCGACAGTTTTTCGAGCAGCGGGAGCCCGCGGTATGTCTGCAGCACGTCAAACACGTCCGTTGAGTAGCGAGAGTGCATTGCTGTCTCCGGCTTCGGCGAGAACGGCGCATCCGCCTCAGCGTCGGCGGGGTCGGACGACGGCGTCTCGGACTGGCTGAGGAACGACGCCGCGGAGGTCGAGTCGCGCAGCCGGAACGCAGACGGCGGGCGCGTGCCGTCCGACCCGTTGAGCGACGCCCCGTCGAATGAAGGTTCGTGTTCGCTCTCCAGGTCCACCTGCTTGGCCGTCAGCCCGGACTCGAACGACTGCATCTCGCGGAGGAGGCGCGGCGTGGGCAGGAACTCGACGTTGGGCTTGCGCGACGGGGACTCAAACAGGACGGTAGGACCAAACGGATGCGGGATGTGGCCGTGATGCGCACTGTGCCCGCTAGACGACGCCTCGCCCGGCAGGCTGAGGGCGGAGAAGCTCGTCGAGGTGCCCATCGTCTGTGGCGGGAGCCACCCCATCACGTCCGCGAACATGTCCCCGGCGCGCTGCGCGCTGTCCGAAGTCGAGGGAGCCGCAAAGTCGGCCGACGTCACGCTCTGCGAGTGCCCGCGGCCCGTGGACCGCGCCGCAGAGATTGAGCCGCTAGTCGCGGACAGGCTCGCCATCTCGGAGAAAGAGCGTGTCTTGCGCAGCTTGCGCGGCCCCGCGCCGTGTCCAGCAGCCGTCTGCGGCCGTGCAGCCACCGAACCCGTTTTATTGAACATACCCACGCTGATGCGCGATCGACGCGGTGAGCGGGCACGCGGTTCACTCGGCGTACTCGGCTGGGAGATGCGTTCCTCAACCTCAGCAGACGTCGACGCCGGGGGCGTCTTTTTCTCCCGTTTCCTGGCAGATCGACGTGTCAGCGCCAATCCGCGCGGCAATCGAGCCACTCACCCGACGCGGTACATTTGCCGTCCATGCTGGTTGATCAGGGCCGTTATGGCGTAGGGAGAGCGCACGGAGACGCCGACACCGTAATGGTGGTCGTAGCGTCTCTTGAGCTCGCGCGCAGCCGGGCCGGAGGAAGTCTCGACGAAGCTTCCATCGGCTGCAAATAGGCTCGGTATTAGCGCCTTCTTGCACCAATGCGGGAATGATTAACTCACGGGCGATGGAGAGGTCCGCTGCACCGATTTCCGGAGGTAAGGGATCGAGGAGGCTGCCGTCGACATCGACGTCAGAGAACGTAAATGACGCCTGGGACCCGTTGTTGGACGAGGTGGGGATGGGGAGCAGCACGCGACTGCCGTGAGAATCAGATGATGAAGCTGGGGACTGGATGGAGGACGCGGAAGACAATCCAGAGGTGGACTGGCCAGGGCTCGTGGAGAGTTCTGGAGGCGAGGAAGGGGCGAATGACAGCCGGGATGCTGGGGGAAGGTCAGGATGCGCCGAAGCGTCGGCTGGTTGGAGAATTGGAAGGGCTGAAGTCATGATGGTGGGCGAGTGGCACAGTGATGTATACAGTGGATTTGGTGCAAGGAGAAGACAGAGAAGACGCTATTGCAGAGCGTAAGACTAGTAAGACATGATACGGGGTCGACCAGAGTCCAGGGAGAGAACAAGAGAGAATGATGCTGATATGATGGGTATGAATTATTGTTGCCGCGATAGCTAGGATCCGCCGACAATATTAATCTTCAGTACTCGCTGGGGCAGGCGTGGTCGTTCAGCAGCCTCCCCAAAGCTTGCTGGTGGGCGTCAAGGACCAGGACAAGTGAGCACAAGATGCACTTGGTCACACTTCGTCGTGACCGTTGCCGTCTGTTTGGCTACACAAAGAGCATGTGATCATGTCGCGTCGCGTTGGCCACGATGTGGTGGCGCGGGAAGGGGGCTAGGCAGCGGGGAAGGGTTGAAGGAATATTGAGATACTGGTTGGAATGGCAATAGATGCAGATCACTTTCGTTGAGGTGAAGTTGCGGATTCAAGCCATCATTGCAGTCGGACTGGTTCAGGGACTCCCATCCATCAAAATCTCAAGGTGGACATGCAGCTTGAAGTCTTAGACTCTTAGTATGGATTTATTGAGGTTCGAGCCAGCGACTGCAGCGAATAAGCAAACTATATTCGAAGCTCAAAGCCATTAGCGAGGACAAGTTGGATACATACAGAGGGATAAGTAAGGGCCCTGAATTCGGTTGGAACCAATATCATTTCAATATGGACGTTGGCAGAGGGAAGTGACGCGTTTAGTGGCTGTGCACAAATAATGGCGGATGTCTGCCCAAGGGGCTGTTGCCAAATATGCCAGCACAGGAAATAAGGTTTGTAACTATACAGTCAGCCACACAAGCGTTGATATCAAGATTAACCACGCCCGCCTTCAAGACTTCCTCCCCCACAACTTGTGAGTAGACGCTGTTAAGAACCCGTCTGAGCCTCATCTGAATCCACCGTAGAATTCACCATGGGTCGCATGCATGCTCCCGGAAAGGGCATTTGTATGTCCAGCGAAAAAAGTGTAGCGCTCATACGGATGCTGATAATGTTTCTGGCTTCCAGCGTCCTCGGCACTCCCATACCGCCGGGCACCCCCCGTCTGGCTCAAGACCTCCCCTGATGAGGTCGTTGAGCAGATCGTCAAACTCGCTCGCAAGGGTCTGACGCCCTCGCAAATCGGTGTCACTCTTAGGGACTCGCACGGTGTCCCCCAAGTGCGGTTCTTGACCGGCAACAAGATCCTGCGTATCCTGAAGAGCCAGGGTGTGTCGCGTGCCGCGTCCGGCGGTGGGCATCGAGTTCTAATTCTTTTACGCAGGTCTCGGTCCCTCCGTCCCTGAAGACCTTTGGCATCTCATCAAAAAGGCCGTCGCGGTCCGCAAACACTTGGAAGTCAACCGCAAGGACAAGGACTCCAAGTTCCGTCTCATTCTCATCGAGTCGAGAATCCACAGACTCGCGCGGTACTACAAGACGAAGCAGCAGATCCCGCCAACCTTCAAGTACGATTCGGCCACGGCCAGCACGCTGATTGCATGAGTGGGATGATGTCTTGTTGGTGTTGGGGTCGCGGGATCGGGGAGCCGGCTTGCCCTACTTCAATTATGGTCCTCCTGTTTGTATGCCTCTAAACAAAACGTACGCATCATGCCCTAGTTCTCCTTCCACCCCATCGGATTACGTACAGCCAACCCTGTCTTGATCTTTCCTGGACACCGCGGTCGGGTTTCGGTGGCATACAAAGAGAGGTGCCGCCAAAGATGTGAATTCCCTCTCTTCATCTCGGATGAAAGAAAATCAAAGTCGGCAAATTTTCGAGTCCTGCACATCTATCCTCAAGGAGTATTCAAGGACTGCTCATTTCACTGATTGCTTGCGCTTTCTCCAGATTTACAGCGCCCCTCTTTATAAAATTAAGCCTTTTCAAACTCCGACGTAGCTGTAATCTCCGTAGGGAGCCGGACCGCGAAGCGGTCCGGCGAGCGCTTGTTCAAACAGACTTGTTTGTGCTGCGCCCAAATCAAGTAGTCGGACCGCCGGACCGTCGGAGATTGAAAAAATGATGGAGTGGGCACCCAAAGGTCTGGTGAGTAACGACGAGATTAGTGGGAGTGGGACTCGGCTAACGCTCGGCTAATCGTCGTTAGTGGGACTCGACCCTCGGGTAATGGTAGTTAGTGGGACTGGTGCACTGATAGTGGGACTCGGCCATCAGCGCATCAAAATGGCTTGAAATCCCGCTCACTCATCTGCACCACGCAGTGGGCCTCGCGACGAGCGTAGCACCGCGCAGCGGGCCCAGCGGCGAGCGTCAGGGGGGTCCGCGGGGGTCTCCCCCGCGCAAGATGTTCCAAAAAGAGGAGGAATAAGCAGAAAAAAAAAATCCCACAAATATATATATAGAGCACCACGCAGTGGGCCCCCGCGGCGAGCGGAAAGCTCCGCACGGCGGGCCCAGCGGCGAGTGCCAAGGGGGTCTCCCCCGCGCAAGAGGATTCATGAAAGGGAGGAATAAGCATGAAAAATATATATTCTTGGTAATAGCAGAGCCTAAAACCCAAGGGATGTGCCGTCCGGCCAAAGGAGGGGGGTCTGGGTGGAACACTGTTCCCCCCAGTGGAACGTAGACTGATCGAGGGAACATTAAATAGATCCAATAAATACTTTGCCTCGCAAAGCTGAGGACTTGCCGATTGCTGCCGAAATTGATGTAGTGATGGCAGCAGGCAGCTGGGCCATCATTAGTGGGACTCGCTTAATTTGCGCGAGTCCCACTCCCACCAATCTAGTATAGACTCAGGTCTGGTGCACTTCGCTCACTCCATTGAGTCACACCCACTTTGTTCTCTTCACTATACCATATCCCTGGCCACAAAATCTGTTCTGATATCATTGAATTGATTTCAATCTGCATATTCCAAAATCCTAGATTTTTTCTGGCTCTTTTGAAGCTGTTGTGGCTCGGACAGAGTAAGGGCATAATTTCTGCTCATTCAGCAGCAGTGGTCCAAATTCCTTCCACAAAAAACTTGAAGCACACCTCTGGGTTATATTGGATGAGAATCATAATATCCCAGCCAAACACTGGGCATGGATTTGAGGATTTGTGACAAGGATAGTGTGACCCAGTGGGGGCCATCACTGTACGAATTGCCCCAGACGTTCTGGAGGGATCTCTGTGCTTCATTTTCGACTCCGATGTTTGTTTGGCTCGGAAAGATCCGAAGGTTCTATTATTAGAAACAACACAGAACATCTGGTAACGAGTAGACTCGTGAACCAGTCGGTTTCGCAGGCTCACAGACAGAGAACGCCGACCAGATTAGGATAGAAACCAAACATGCTGCAAACATTTGATTGATTGATGCGGAAGGTGAGCCTGCTTACCGACTGGGCTGGCCCGTCGCTGATTTGGGTGATGGATTTTCGCCCGCCATTTGAGAGGTGCGGACTTCGTCCCAGGACGTCGAAAACATGAAAAAAAAGTGCTCAAAGTTCCTATATGAAACATGGATAACTTGAAATTTCCTGTCGAATGAAACTAACATGTTGTTTTGGGTATATATGAGCATGTACACCATTCGTCGTCGTCGGATTCGTCCCCCGACCCCTCGTGGTCGCCATCGTTGCTAATCCAGCTCAACGCTGACGTCCAGAGCCTCCAAAACCGAACGTCTTGCCTCCTGGCCCTTCTTTGGCTTCCCAGCCCCCTCCCCCACATCCTAAACCTCGACCTAAAAAAACAAGTGCACCAGCATCATCTTTGCAGACCTCAAATCTTCCTGCTCCACACTTCCAAGTACCAACACAAAACCCTCAGTACATGCCCAGTACCCCGCTGTGGACCACAGCAATGCCTGTTCCATCTACCTACCCCGCACCGTACCTGCCCCAGTTGTACATGGTGGCCCCATATTACCACCTCTATCCGGGGCCATACCCAGCTCATTCTACCACCAGTTACCCTTATCCCTACCCTTTCCCTCCATCTTACGTCCCTAATAACCCTCCACAAACTCCTGTGAACCTCCAACACAATCCCTATGCAGCCCTCATCTCTCCTGCCTTCACTGTCTCTACGCCGACACCTGTAACACCAGTGTCACACCCCATGACAACGTTACTGTCATCATCGGAATCATCCTCCGAAGCTTCCTCTGCGCCATTCCCATCGAATTCTGACCAAAATACATGATCTTATACACGGAAGATTGTTTTTGTTTCATTCTTATGTACTTCATACCCATCACCAGCCTCCAGGGGTCCAAAATCCCCTAAAAAACAAGTTTGTCTCGTTCAATAGAGAATTAAAAGTTATCCATCTTTCAATTAGGAAGTTTGAGCACTTTTTTAAACATTTTCGACGCTTTCTGACGAAGTCCTCACCTCTTAAATGGCGGGCAAAAATCCATCACTCAAATCAGCAATGGGCGGGCCCAGCTGGTAATTCAGGTTACAAGTTCCGCAGGTAAAAATAGATTTGTGTGCATCTATTTACTGAATTACCGGATGGGGACGAGCCTAGGTAACGAGACTAAAATCAAGAGGTGGGTGCCAGGCGGAATGAAAGTTTTGGAATCAAACTTCTGGACCCCGTATAGTGGTGGGATACAATCACATCAGTCACTCGGCAAGCCCTCTAAGCGACGGCAAATGTTGAGCAATCAATGTAATCATTCTATCCAATTTACTGACAGCCAAACTAAATTTTGTACTCTAAAATAATGTGTCCTCCAATAAAAAATCTAAGCACAAAAAGTGATGGGGAAATATCACAAATGGGGGGGTTATCACCTGGAAGAAACCAATCGGACTAAAACTGATGTAGATATTCAAAACATCCGTGAAAAGTTATCGAACCCTCCCAAAATGCCAAGGAAAGACCCTGGAGACCGGTTTGGGGGGGGTCTCACCTGAGGGATTTTGTCCTTTGGCTGATCGGAATCTCAGACCTGATCCCATGACCGTGACACTTTGTGACCAGTTACCTGGACAAAACGAAATGTAGGAAGATGGAGGAAGATTAATCTCAGGTTCCTACCCAGCATAAGACAGAGTACTGTAAGTACTTGTACTGAGGTAACCATCACAGTCACGATGGGGGTGGTTGCATTGCCCAAACCTCCCCAGGTCATGGTCACGATGCAGTCGGTTGGAGGATAAACCCATACTGCAGGTACATTGCAAAATCCTGCACATTCAAATTTGTGTCAAAATCGAAGCCCCACTGCTTTCAGTGGACCCTGCCCCACACTCAGCTGTCTCGGTCAAAGCCAAGCCTCAGGAGATCCACGTTCCACAGACCTCTGGCGGCATCAAGATGCATGCTTTGAAGGAGGACGGGCAGGAAGTATTTGAGCTTCTTTTGGATTCAGAGCCCGACGTGGACGACCCGGATTCAGACTAGGCTCGAATCCATCCTGTCTATGAAGGCGAACCTGTCGATAGACAGGCTGGTCGATCTGAGTTTAAATTATTGAGTTGATCCAAAGTTGATCGGGTTCCCATATAAGGTTATTCCGGACCGCGGTTTCCGACCCAAGCACAATATGTACAAACAACACATCTCTTCTTCTATCCCGTTGTCTGCGACGCGCCGGCATACTCTATGCACCTAATTCACTCTAATGAACGTTCCTAATCAGTTGGATTTGTATATCCGACATTCACCCGAAGATTTGCACCAGAAATCACTTTGAGAGCTGCGAGATCTGGCCAACACCATCCTTCCCTCTCATCTGTCCCTTCCTTTTGCATACATAAATGCCCTTGATGTCAAATCCCAACATATTGCTCTCCTCGGTTCGCTCCTTGTTTTCGAAATCAGTAAACAGCGCATGGTACCCCGGCAATATCAGCTGGAAGGTGCTGATGCCGTGTCGTGCGGCGTTGATTCTCTCGTTGACTCTGGAACCGGCTCAGGCAAGACAATATGCCTTTTCTGGTCTTTCATGTCCTGAAGAATGTTGTGTATTCTAGTAGAGGCATCACGACCACTGAGTTTCCGTGTAGAGGTAAAATCCGGGGTGTCGTCGAGATTAATGGACTGGTAGGGAAAGGGTGTCTCTGGAGTCTCTGGAGGAGTTTCCTCATAGTTCATGGATGGCAGAGAACCATGCAGATGGTTTATGGTATGTGAGGGCCGTGGAACACTGTGTATAGCGGACAACGGAGTAACAGGCGGCCGGAATTGAATAGAGGATGTGTTCAAGGAAGGAGCGACAGAGATGAGAGAAGTAGATTGAATTGGATTTGAATGAGGGGTTTCGGTGGTGGGAGCATTGACCGTGGAGAATTTGCCTGTGCCAGGCAAGGTGACGCGAGGCTTGGCCTGTCTTCGCTTCTTGACGGGAGCTGTCGATGGGGCTAGTGTATCATTGGCTGTAAGGGATGACTGGGTACTATTTTCCATATTTATGGTGGGTCGGTTGCGTCGTGGCTTGCTCTCGACGACGGATGGAAGAAAAGACGTGTTGTTTGTACATATTGTGTTCGGGTCGGAAACCGCGGTCTGGAATAACCTTATATGGGAACCCGATCAACTTTGGATCAACTCGATAATTTAAACTCAGATCGACTGGTCTGTCTATCGACAGAATTCATAGACAGACCAAGTTACTGATCTAGATTCAGACTTGGAGGTGATAAACACACTCAAACCTACCTTGCATTCCTCCAGCACAATTCCTCCTCCGTCTAGTAAGTCCGTTTCAATTATTTCTGGCTTTTCTCATCAATGGGTAGATGCTAATGATGCTCACGACGATGATTCTGAGGTTGAAGAACCCGGCATGGCTCCTGGAATGACTTCACCCTCCAGTAGTACTCAAAATTATTTTTTACAGTGAATAATACTCATTGTGACTGCCAGATGTTGACGAAGACTGCACAGACTCTGAGTTGCTGGAGTAAGACATGGTGTGGCAGGATGATGGAACATCCCGTGTGCGTATTGGGCTGTTCCATCCCACGAGGAAGGTAACCGTTGAGCGTATGGAATATCGGGAAGGCCCTGCCTCCATTTATCCCATACACCACATTTGCACTGGAATCATCATTGACCGCAGTGATGAGAAATACTGGCTCCGGGACCCTGCCACCAAAGAGCTCATCTTGGTCATGCTTGTCATTCAGAATGCGGTTTGTTTCTGCTCCCAAGTTTGAGGTTTCTTGTTCTGATTTTTTTTTTTTTTTTTTTTTTTTTTTGCAGTACGACAATGACTCGTTGTCGCAGTACGGAGTTCGTGGCTGGTAGACAGAATAATGGGTCGGTTGTCCGGGATACGGGGTGTACAGGTGAAGCCGAATGTGGGTGAACGGGTCCCGAAATGTCGTATAAGCGTAGAATAGAAATCGGGTGAGAATGGGGGAAAGTGCCGTGTGGGCGTGGGGTGCAAGTGAAGCTCAAGAAGGCTCGGCGGGGGGAGGAATGTGGGGCTCGGGTGTATCGGGTTCACTGGTGGCGTGCTCACGGTGGAGCGCTCTCTTCACTGGCCACGGCGATGGTGGTGGCTCGCGTGTAAGGAGGATATATTTGGCCAAGTGTACGTACAAAACAAATACGCGGTCCGAGGACCGATGTATCGTAAGGTACCAACGGAGATGCGGAAAGGGGGATAGTGACGAGCGGTCCATCCTCCCCTTCCACAGTGGGGGGAACAATAATCTCGACCTCGAGATACCTCGAAAAGAAGAGGGATGGACCGCGGCTCAAGGACTGGTGAATGTAATGAGTAAGGAAGAATAATCAAAGTAAAGGTAAAGAAATGCGCTCGAATACGGGTTGCAAGCGTTGGCGTAGCGTCGAGGAATCTTGAACACCTAGTCGTTCAATCGCGCTCACGATTACACGGAGTTGCGCGCGGAAAACACCATCGAGAAGGGACTCGAGGAACACTAGGAGCCATGACGCTCGTGCACGAGACTCCACATCACTAGGACTGCGATGGGTATGGTCTAAAGGGGGAGCAACACATCGGAGTGGGATGTACTCGGGCGCAGGCGCAGCACGAACGACAGGCGGAATGGCGTGGGGGGAACTCGAGTGAAACGTGGGTGGTGGGGATGCAACATGATCGCGAGGCGCGGCGGGAGCAGGGCGCGGTGGAACGCGAGCGATGCACGGCGCAGGTGGTGATTCTCGGGGCTCAGAAACGATGCACGCGGGGTTACGGATGCACGACAGCAGATGCGCGGCCACACCACCCGGATGACGCGTCAGGGGCAGCGGGGAACCGTCGAATGCTACGAGACGCCCATCCTCGTTGATCTTCGCGAGACGGCGGCGGAGGAGCACGGAAGTGCGCGGGCAGAGTCGGAAATCGAGCGGATGCCTCCCTGTCGTACCACACACGAAGCAGCGGCGCGAGCGTGGTTTGGGCATGGGATCACGGGCTAACTCGGGCCGGATCGGCGCGGATCGGCGTTGTTCGACGTGCGGAGATATCGGGTGATCGGCGATCTCGAGTTCGGAGACTCGGCGCGGACGGGGTGATGTGGAACTCGGCTCGGAAGCGATGGCGGGAGTGACGTGGCGTAGGTGCCAGCTCATCGTGGACGACGGACACAGGGAGCAGCGTGGGGACCGCAAGGGAGCAGGGAATGAATGATGGAAGGGTTAGAGGGCACGGACAACACAAATGATGACCCAAGGAAGGTCCGATAGAAGAACCTTCCCTCGCGGTGGGCTCCACTGAAGAAGAGAAGGTCGGTCCTCTCGGGGACCGAGGTGGTGTCCAGGTCGTACCAGTAGTGCCGCCGAGCCGTAGAATGCCGTCCCCTTCTCAATGGCCAAGAGAAAGACTCTAGAAGTAGAATAATCAGTAGGATATGAACAATAAAACACTTAGCTTGATGATGACTCAAAATTCAGTGTGTGAGACGCGAGACGAGTGAAAACGATGGGATTGTCGTGGTAGGTGGGAGAGAAGGAAGGTGATTATGTAATGATCGGGACGGCTGTTCACGTACTCTCGTGACACCGGAGCCCGGAAGCGATGATGTAATAGGTACATAAATTGTCCGTGGTAAATCCGTTGGCTAACGCAAATCCTTCAGCGTGCGGCGAACCGGGAATCTGCGCAAAGACATATAGGGAGACACGCTGCCCCGCTCAGCGCCGACAGTGGGTGCCCAATCCACGCCGAAGTCAATCCCCAGCGCAGTCCGAGTCCGCGGCAGCATCCAGAATCACGATTGCCTCGAGATTGCTAAGGTGACGTGGCGTGCGATAAGTAAGAGGTCCAGAACACAGAGTGCCAAAGATAGTAGCTAAATAAAATGTGAGTATAATATAAAATCCACCTAACCCTTGCAAGAGCTCCGAAGGTCGTCAATTGAGTGTAAGTGCAGTGGAGAGCGAGTGGCTGACGGCGAATGAACGATACAGGTGAAGGCACGTAAATTGACGTGGAGGGAACGTGGAGGGAAAATGTTCAGCGCGGCGTTACTGCGTTTGGTCGGCACGTTCAATCGGACCGAGACCCGAAGGCGACGAGCTCGGTGAGTCGTACTTCCACAGAGGGGGGTACTTAGGATTTCGCCCCTGAAATCCCGCAAAATCATCATTTTCACCTGGGGAATAAATATATTCAGTGAAGTGAAAGGAATCAATATTTTGAAATGAATGGAAGCTCTTATCGGGGGGTACGATGTCTGCGAGAATCTCGATGTCGTCTAGTCCGCGAACGTCCGTGTCATTGTGATTGCACATGTCGAGTTCGGTGAATTCATCCTTGGAGATGTTGGGGGCTTCCTCGTGCTTGGTCGCATGCTCGGAATCTCGAACGGTATTTGACTGGCCATGAGGTCGTGAGAAGCCATAGAAAACGAGCGCAAAGCCATAGAGGGCTCTGAAGACAAACTGCCAACAAGCGGCGATATATGAAACAATATTCTGGATGTACTCAGCGTTATTTCCACGACACAAGTGTTCGGGACTTGGTGGTGTTAGCGAAATCGACTCTTGGTAGCTCGGAGGATCATCCTCGGGCTCGGGACACTCTGTGGGAACAATAGACTCGAAAACTCGGTCCTGAGGGATGCAAAACTCAGAATCTGACTCAAATAACTCAGGCATAAAATAATCAACATAAGATGCGCAAGAAAAGAAAGGCTCAGCTGGTGTGGAAGGCTCGTAGTTGCTCAATTGCTCGGTGTAAGGCTTGGGAAAAATAAAGGGCTTGCGCAAATCGTGTTGAATATGGTGAGCATCGTTAATTGAAGTTGAATCCGTGTCGCATGGGGGTGTGTCGAGCTCGATGGCTTCGGTGTTGCATGGGGGAAAGTCGTTGCATAAATCCATACCTTGTTCCAAATCATGGTCAGAGTCCATGGTGGAGAGTGCAGAATTCATCGCATAAAGGTCGGACTCGGACTCGGCCTGGTACTCAGAGGTAGAGTCGAAGATGCTTTCGATTACATTTCCTGTGGCGCTGGCTGAATCTCGATCACTGAAAGAGTAATTTGAACTCGCCTCTACATCGAACTCGGATCCGCCGGTCGCAAGGTATCGCTCTAGCTCACTGTTGACTTCGTCCGAGATCGCCGGCAAAAGGCCTAGAGAGTCGCCAGAAAGAATATCGAGTTCGGTGGCTTGAACATCGCGTGGGGGACAATATTCGAGAAACTCCGTGCCTGTGTCAAACCCGTGATCAAAATCTCCGCGGAGTGAACAAGAACTCAGTGAATCGCTATCCTATGTGTGGATCTCGGGGTCTGGAACTAAATCAAAGAGGCTCTCGACGTCGCTCTCTGTAATCGTGCCAGAATCATGATCACTGCAAGGATAAATCGAACTTATCTGGGATTCGTCGTAATTGACAGCACCGCACGCAAGATATCGCTCCAATTCGTTGTTGACTTCGTGCAAAATCTCCTTCGAAAATGCGAAAGTGTCAACAGGCTCATACCGACGATCGATAATATAAGGCTTTCCTGGACAGAAATCGACTCTACACACTACGTTCTCGGGGATCTCGTCAGAGGGGGGTACTTTGACATAATCGTCGTTGCTTGAGGTGTCTGCTTCAGGTGGAACATAGTCGATGACCGAGGGTGGTACTTCGAGGGCCGTTTCTTCTGTGCTTGATTCTT
>JARGXW010000988.1:0-45190 GCA_029204085.1 Mycena sp. CBHHK59/15
ACCTGATCCCTCCGTGTGCCGGGCTGGGTCATCGGCGAGTGAGGCGATGACAGGAAGTGCATCGAAGAACACCGAGGCAGGCCCGGACTTCAGCCGTATAGCCTTCGTGTTGAACGGTGCCGTTGGAACACCATGCCCACTTATTATGCTCCCATTTACATTCTCCGAGACTTTTGACGCTTTGACGCCGGACAGATCCAGTGGGCCAGTCCAACGCGGACAGCTCCAAGTGGTCTGTTACAGTATGAGAGTTGGGGCGCTTTCATATGCAATGAAAGAAATTTCTTACCTCGCGAAGTGCGCATTTCTGCAATGATTGTGGTCTCGGTCTTGACAGGATGATTATCGAGAGCAGCGCGGCGAAATTCTGCTGCGACAGGGGGAGATTGGAAGGGAAAAACTGGGGGCAGGTTGTGGCCGGGTGGTGGATAGTTTGGCGGTGCAAAAGCCGGAGGGGGTAAATATTGGCCGGGAGGATTTGGCAGCAGGTTAAAGCCGAAGGGCCCTTGGTTCTGGGCTGGAAAATGCGGGTATCCCGGGAAATAATAAGGTGCCAAACCATTTGGCATCCACGGATTGAAACCTGATTTACCCGACTTAACAGGTGAACGAGCAGACAGATTTTCTCGTACCAAAACCACCATAAGTCCTTGATGAGTGTTGGGCTGATTCGGGAGGGGCATAGGAGGAAAACTAGGTGCTGCACTGTAGAACTGAGATGTGTTTTGAAAATACGGCCCTGGGTAATACTGCGCTGGAATATTGGGAACACCGAGTCGGCCCTCATTTGCTTGAGGATTTTGTCGCTGAATGTCGGGAGGTAGATCAGTACTGCGGGGATATTTGCGGGGGCGTTTCAGAGGCGGTGGTTCAACACACTGCACTGGTTGAGCATTTCAATTTTTTCACCTTCTTTTTCAGTGAAAAATGTTGTTTATTTTTCAGACATTTTTCACTGAAAAAGAAGGTGAAAATTTTAAAACTTTTTCAGCACTTTCTCAATTCAAGGTGAAAAATTCGAAATAAAATAAGAAAGTGATGCAAATGTTTTGAAAATTTCACCTGCTTTTTCAGTGAAAAATGTGTGAAAAATAAACAACATTTTTCACTGAAAAAGAAGGTGAAAATTTGAAATGTTCAACCAGTGCTGGTTGAACATTTCAAGTTTTTGCTGAAAAAAACTAGTGAAAAATGTTTTGAATTTTACAGCAATTTTTCAGTGAAAAACCAAGTGAAAAACTTGTAACTTCTTCATGAATTTTTTGAACTTCAAAACTTTTTCAGCACTTTTTCAGAAATTTTTCACAAGGTTCAAAAAGGTCACCAAAATGTTTCAAGTTTTTCACCTACTTTTTTGGCGAAAAATTACTGTAAAATTCAAAACATTTTTCACCAAAATTTTCAGCGCAAAACTTGAAATGTTCAACCAGTGAAACTTGAAATGTTCAACCAGTGACAGGTATTTTGGGAGGAAAGAGAAACTGCCAGATTTCGTTGAGCATCCTAAGATAGGTGTCATACACTCACTACACCACGTGATCTGTCATGTCACGCGTGACGTGGCAAAAATCAGGGGAGGTTCACCCAATCTCAATGAATCTCAGGTCAAATATATATATATTTAAAATATGTCAAAGATTCTTGTCTAGGGACCTCATAATGTATTTTAAACACACGCTGCATGCTCGGTGCCCCAACATGTGGTAGAGTCTCGTTCCCGACGTTATAGGGCAGTCGCTCACTGGCGCTCGCGGACAGTGCATCGGCGGTCCACCGGACCGCTCGGAATGATCCGAGGCAGATTTTTGATGGAATTTGATGGGGGAACACTGCCCTATAATGTCTGGTGCAGTTTGCATAGGAACCATGTGATCTAGTCATGCTTTTGCAAAACTCTTCACTTGTGCCTCACCATATCATATTTTGGCCCCAAATATTTTTCCAATGGCTTCCCTGTTCTATTACCTTCATACTCATACCCAAAGTCCATCCCTTCTCCTTTTCACATGTTGTTTTATGCACTCTAGTCAGGAAATTGTATTTTATTGGTATGCATCAACTGGGAGCCTCTGTGTTCGGAAAACTACCTCTATAAATGTTGAATATTTATATGATGCCTGTACCTATGAGTTCCGGCCGCCCAACAGCTGAAGTTGGCATGTTTTCTGACAGTGCACAAATGTTGAGTGCCCTCAGTTTTCTTCCCCGAGCGCGTTTCTCTGTGCCCCCGGGGGAGATTAAGGTCTTGAATACTTGTTTTGAGTGTATGATGTACTTGTATACATTGTAAGGGACAACTTTATGGGGGGCAGTGTTCAAAATGAGCTCTGTGTTCAGTGGTGACAAATGTGACAAATGCCACAGATCGCATGGTTTCCAAGCGAGCTGCACCAGATGTTTGGGTGTGGGTTCTCGCACATCTTTTGCATCATTTTTTTTGACTCCGCTTTCGGACTCCGCCACACCCAAACATCTGGAGCCGAGATTACATGCGGTATATAGAGGGAGACACACCTTGTGTTGTTATGTTTCCTTGGACGGTATTTCCTCATTGGGCCGTGGGAACCTTACATAAGCGGCAAAACTTGGGAGGAGAGAAAACCCAAACTGTGCCATTCACCGAAATAAGCATTTTTGACTTCAAAAAAAATGGGCTCAAAAAATTACATACTGCTCCATCAAAAAAAAGTATTTTAAAAATCTGGACCCAGGGACCTCTCAGTATCATCCAAATACACATTTCCCAGGCTTTACTTCGTCTCCCAAAGGTTTGTGGCCGGAGCCTTATCTTTGTCACAGATTGATCACGTGGCTGCTCGTAGTGAGTGTATGACGCCTATCTTACCTAGCGGGAGGCAAGTGGAAGTGAAAAAAACACCGAGTGGGGGGGGCTTCTTGATCCGTAACCACCACCATCTCCATTTTTCCCATGCTGGCTTCACTGTCGGTGGTGGCTCAAACGGTGGTTGGTGGCCAATGGGTCAGGGAGGGTTCGCAGCCAGGGTTCGGAGCCCAAGGGTGACCCTCACACCTACGAGCTACTGGCCATCAGTGATGGAAAAAATCACAAGTGACCTTGAAAGGTGGAAAGCCACAACTCCAGGCCTAGAAGGCAAACATCACGTCATAAGCATGGTTATTGGCGGCCGAACACAATACTTAACTCGAGTGCAGGGGATGCCCAAGGAAATTGAGGAAACCCTTGTCCGGATGGAACATGTCTTTCTTTGGGATGGTAAAAGAGCAAGAGTAGCTCACGATACAATGATTCGCGATCTTGATGACAGCGGTAAACAGATTCTGGATATTCCAGCGCGAAATGAAGCCATAGACCTCTGGAACTTGAAGTCATACTTAGTGCAGGGTCCAGAACGAGCACGCTGGTGCTACTTCCTTGATTATATACTGAGGAAGTTCCTCGAGAACAGCTACCTTAATGTCAGACCCGGCCAGGTCTTGAATGTCTTCTTACAAGATATCCATATCCCAATCTCACACCAAACCCCACGTCCGGAGGAAGTTAGGCGCATGATCTTGGCTGCACGAAAATACAATCTCAGGTTCACGGCGTTAGCGATCGGTAAAGACATAAAAACTAGAAACACCAATTTGGAAGCATCCTTCCATGGACAAGGGTCAATACAAGCGTGCCTGCCTTCAGAAGGCTGCTACATGCCTCAGATTAAATCACGGAGTCCGCAGTGTGAATGATGCATTTATCATTGCAACACGAAGAACGGTGATTGCAAGAAAACCTCACCAAGTTAATCCGTCGGGCATTGGCCGGAAAAATTGTGGCTGCCTGTTATGCTATCGGGATAGAACAGAGTTTAACTGTCAGCATCCTGGCAAGTGTGTTGAAAGAGCAAAAATTCTTATAGACTGTATCCACCCAAAGTGGAACCCTAATGCACCAGATCTTGATTTTTGTGAAGAGTTAGCCCTCACAGATTTGGCACGAGAGGCGAATCAAGCACCTGGAACAGACCAAGTTGTAACATTTGACCCAGATTTCCGACTTCTGGATATAGAGAGAGGTTTCAGGATTTTTGCATCCAAGGAATCACTGAACCAGCTGCCAACTAGGCGCTACAAAATTCCTGGATTGATTCCTGCTCTAATGACAGTCTTCTTACATGCGAAAGTCAACCGTGCGGGCGAATTTACTCCTGAAATTACACTAATGATAAAATCAACCTCAGATGTGGGAGAAGAATTATCACTGACCTTTGATACACCGACGATACCTTTGACATTCACAACAGCATTGCTGGGTGGAGTGCTCTACATCTTGCAGGACACCCCAAAGAATGTACCACTTCTCATCTGCTCCTCATCAGATTTTCTCTCGAGAGCACTTGTGAAAAATCGAAACCAATTTGAAAATAAGATTTTAGACCCCAACTTCATCCTCTTCCGCGCCGTATTTGCAAGTCTCAACGAGAGGATCGCTCGAATCCAATTTAAAATGGTCTCTGCCAACCAAGCCAGATCACTAACGGATGTAAACCCCATCGCGGTCAAACTTGTTGTGTTGAGACATGATATCTGGCCAAGTGAATTTTCAGATAACGAAAAGACAATCTAACGGCGAAGGGTTGACTGGTAGAATAATGAAGAACCTCCCCAGTACTTCCAAAAATCAAGATCCCTACAGTGGACGATATATCGAGTGATATCTGTAAGCCAATCCAGGGTCCCAACTGAGTAAGAGCCGTCCCACGAGAAACAGAAGAGTCAACACATCTGAATTGGAAGGAAGACCACAGAGATATGCAGGTGGGTCTGCAAGCATTCTGGCAGGAGGAGATGCACAGGAGACATTGTCAAAAGCTCGTGTGAGCGTCAGAAGTTTGATGTGCTGGCAAATTCGCACGTACGTAGCGGCAAGTTCGTCGCAAGTTCACACGGTCCAGGGCATTTACTTGCACCTGCCGAATGGGTCGCAACAAACGAACATGGACCGTGCGTGGACCCATAGTAGTATCTGTCGACATTGTAGGACATTATACTAGGTGGTAGGGAACCTGGAGAGGCTTAAAACTGTACCTCCGGCAAAATCTGGGCATACATGCGCCGAACTTATTTAAACGTTGCTATACTTATTGTAACTTAACTGTGCGTAAATTTACTTTCACTTTACTTTACTTGTTAAACTAACTTGCCCCGCCATAAGTACCGTAAAGTTAGTTTTCGCTGGGTAAGTTAGTTTACATAAGTTACTTTTGATGGCACCCCCATCAGCTCTAGCGTGAATTTTGCACACTTCCTGTGGTTCTCTTCCTCGGTTTGTCGCCCGATACTTACGAGTTCGGACAAACTCTGGCGAGTGCGACGTCCACTGCGTGCGGTATAGACGGAGCTCTAAGCGAATTCCTCCAAGTCAGAGATGACTAGGCAGTCGGACCGCCAAGACGGAGTGGAGTGCAGGAGGCATGGAAGATGTGGGCGCAAGATTCAAGCCAGTTCTACTCTGAATCTTCTCAGAAAAGATAATCCGCCGGGGCGACGATGGCCAGAACGCGGCAGAGCGATGCATTTGACCTTCATCTTGGTTCTCGGGCACGCTCGCTTTCACACCGGAACGGACGATTCTGGCTATTGGCTGACTCGGGAACCTCATCTGCGGGCTTGCTCGGCAATATTGCAATTGAATCCGACTGCGCGCGAGAATCACTGGTTGATTAGGCCCACAAACATACTACTAGTAGCCAGGAAAAAATGACTTTGGCCTATTATAACCTAGCTCCACGGATCCAGAGGGGCTCTTTACCGAGTGGGGATGACTCAGTAGTCTAGATTATGCTCCAGGCACGAGTTGCGAATCAATGGCTTACATATCTCTCGAAGACTGGCCGCTGCTCGAAGACTGGCTGACTGACATTTCCGCAATTCGAGCTGGATATTATATCTGTGGCTCTACCTTGAGAGTTGTTTCCCCATGGCCAAAAGTGGGGTCGATCTTGATCCCGAATATCTGCCCGTCGATTTTTCTCGTCCTCTGCCGGTTTTTTCCGATTTTATGCGTTAGTCAAGGCCCAGTGCTGAATCTTCTCGTCGTGAGCTTGCATGGGTGGACCCATACGCATCTCCTTTTCGTAAGAATTCTTACTCAAGAGAACTGCCGCCATTTTCTCCTCCCAATCTTGTGCTTGACTTCCCCAAAAACTGCTGCATGAAACCATTCCATGCTGACTTTGCCGGACCGGACCAAGACGTGAAAGCACAGAGGTCATACTTGTTCCATTTCTGGTATTCCCTCAAAAAGTTCGAGCGGCTCTCGCGTGTTAATATCTCTGTCAAATATCCACCTCAGTGAAGATGTATGCGATTCCCACCAAAGGAACTACCAGTGACCAGTCCGCACAACACTACAAAAAAAAAAAAATCGAGGGCACTCTCTAAATAAGCCAACCATATGCCCTTCGTCATCTGGATCGATTGCCGCTCAACCCCGTGCGATTTGCGACGGAACACATTCCGCAGCGGATTTCGTGTGTCGCTCAAACCGCACACGCTCAGAGATTATACCGGACTCGGTCCGTTTTCCGATCCATAAATGGGTTGCTATTCCCTCAGCCATCCATGCACGGATGGCGTGTATTATGCGCGGACCGGCTTCGCCGGTCCGCGCCATCGGCTATCGTCGGATTTCTCGGGTGTTTCCAGTGACGTCCACCGGACGTCCTCTCCCCGTTCACCCACGTCCACCCACGTCCACCCTGTCCGCCGGATCGGCGAACACCTCGCCGCCATCCACTGGACGTCTCCCTGACAAATGATTTTCCAACCAAACTAAGCACCAATTGAGTACTGAACACAAATTCACCAATATCCGGTGGCCTCTCTCCCTTCTCCTTTGAAAATTTACCTCAATTATACAATGAAGTCAGCTCATAGGTCCATCGTAAACAACTAACATATCCACTGCAATTTGTTGAATACATAGCAAAATACATTGGATATCCGCCGAAGTACAATGGAAAGACAGTGTAAATTTAGTCATATCCATTGAACGTTGCCCAGATGGACACTGTACGCTGCCGAATATCCACTGGAGTTTGCTGGATATCCACCGAGGTTCGTCGGATATCTTCCAAAATGTGGTGGATGTCCACTGAAGTACGATGGAAAGACGGTGTAAATTCAGTCATATCCATTGAACATTGCCCAGATGGACACTGTATGCTGCCGAATATCCACTGGAGTTTGCTGGATATCCACCGAGGTTCATCGGATATCTTCCAAAATGTGGTGGATGTCCACTGAAGTACAATGGGAAGTTGGCACTAGTTCGGTGATATCCATCGAACTTTCCCCAAACCTACACCGTATTCCGCCGGACATCCAGCATAAATCCACCGTATTTCACTGGAATACATTGAACTTTGATTTGAACTTGGGTGGATGAAAAAAAGAAAAAAATTGCATTCAAATGAAAATTTAATCGGTGCTATCCACCATATCCCAGAACTCTTCGGTCAGACCTTCCTCCTTCTTTGCCACCCTCTTCTCAACAAGCTCCTTGTACAGCATCATCAAGACGTGTACTGAGAAGTCATAATTGACGTCCGACATCTGTCGGAGTTGAGCCTCATACCCATTGAGCCATGCATTCAGCTGCTCGGCGGTTTCCGTGTTGAACGCGCGAGTTGTGTGCGTCCGTCCGTTGTCGTCAACACTAACTGTGATCAGATCCGGTTGGGAGCCATTAGTGGGTGCGGGATTGCACCAGATTCTGCATAAGAGATCTGTCGCACGATGTCCAATATAATGCCATGCATCAACAATAAATTTTGTTGATTGGATCCATGAGCTGTTAAGATCTTGAGTAACAATGTGGCGAAGAAGATTGCACGCATCGTCGTATGCCAGAAAACTCGGTCTGGAATCAGGATGTGACTCCCAGATGTTGTTGATGATCTTGAGAACTTGCGGAGAACTCTCTGAGCGGTAACATTTTCCCCATCCTATGGGACATCCACACGACCACTGCACTGTTTGCAAGCAGTGTATCGACCTTGCACGAAATGTATGCACTACGTTTTCACCATCAGTCCCATTGAGCTGGGGCAGTTCAGCGTGGAGAGAGGGCCGAGTTTGAGATGTTTCAGCCGACGGATTTTCATTTGCCGCTGCCTGACGCCGAATGACGCGCTGCACGCCAGGGAATGAAAGGCGGGTGAATCTGTTCAGATACTTCTGGTGCCATTCCTTGTGGGATTCATCATCACAAGTGACAGCACCGTCTGAATGCACAGGTCGGCCACATGGAATTATTCCGCAAATGGACCGCATTTCAAGATGGTCCGCGCAAAAGCGTCCATTCTTGTAATTCACTAATGGCCCCTCGCAGATGGTGACAGCACAAATCTAAACAGAACCACCATGTAAGTACAACACACTATTCAATATCAGAAAGGGGTACCCACTCGGTGCGAAATTGACTTCCCGTCCATTACAGCGAGGCGGGCATATCCGCGAGCGGAGCCGGGCACTCTAGCTTGCTGTGTCGGTTGTGCAGGCATCTCGGCAGGAATTTCCGCTGGTCCAACAGCGCCATTCAGAGTTCCCTGAAGCATGTAAGAAGTGACGAATAAGGATCAGGGCAATTACCTCGGCAGGCCCCGGAGCGTCAACAACACCGTTCTCATCCTGATCCAATACCACGCCGTCTGCGAGGAAATCGGCTGCATATCTTTTGATATGGGTGCAGTTGGTGCATCCATGCTCCATCGCGCCAGCAACGATTCCGCCATCTTTCCCGACGGCATCTCGAACAGACTCGGCCAAGACCTGGGCACTGGAATGTGCAGGAACCGTGAACGTGTCCGCAAGACCATGAACGGTGATCAGCCTGCGGGCAAAGTGCTCGAAATAGAGACGTTGCGATTGTCGGGTAGTAATTCGAGGGTTAGAATCCATGGTATCGCTAAGCCAGTCCGCAAAATTTGACCACCCGGAATGGAATCGGAGAATGGTGTGCTCCTGTGCCACTGCAACCTTGCGGTGTATCCAAACTCCGTGTTTCGAGACACGAAGATACTCAGCCTTGCACTCCAGCTTCTGCAATCGGCCCCGCATATTATCATCTCGGTGGAAAGTTACTCGATCCGGATAGTACTCCGCGAGACATTTGCCGCAATATGCCACATAAAGCTCTGCCTTGACCCAACGAAAGGTGCTGTCCAACAAGCGAACTCCCTGGGGCTTACCGTGGCGACGTAGGGTAGGGGTGCGGCCGTCCTCAGAAGAACAGAGTGTACAGTGAAGACTTGTGGTACAGAGGATTCTGTGCGGCTCGGGAAATAGGGGTGTAGAATCGTTGTTGTCGACCCCCAAAAGATGATATAGCTGCTCGAGATCCTGGCAAACACGCTGGCCTAATTGAATCCCAACATCATCATCTTCGGGAGGGAAGAAAGGGTGTTCGTGGCCTGAAGTGAATGCCCGGGCAAGAATGGCGGTAACACTCCGAAGCCAAGCAGTTTCCCGTGGCTGACGAGGTTCTTGTCGCTGATTGAGGTGCAGTCTGAACAGGGGATATGTCGCTACTAGGACCGTGAGAATGTAAAAGGCCCGCTGTAGGGAGAACTCGTGAAGGAAATAGAGCTGAAGAATGATAATGAAGTTCCCCAGAGTCGGTATCATGGTGGAAGTCAAGTCGAAAGGGGTGATTTCCTTTTGTGGCGACTCACGGTTTGGATTGGTGGACAGCAATTCTCATTGACAGAGACTCCGTGGAGCCAAGATGAGTGTGGACAACAATATATATGACACAAGAGGGTATAAATGTATTCATTTTTCTACTTACAGGCAGGGTCTTCTTCAAGTACGGGACAATACTCACTATGATCACTTGTGCCTGACGTCGGCGAGTATCGTGCGCGAAGTCGGAGGCCCCGGCATACCTAAAACCTTCTTCACTCTCGAGCCTGCATCCCGATGAGCCTGTAGGTACATTCATCTCAGCCATTTGAGCAAAAGACTCGAGATTTAATTACTGACCTCGTAAGTCCTCATTCGGCCCAAATGCCCGATGAAGGCGACCGTCGTGCACGACGTCGGCGGCTCCGACGGGGTTAGCGACCTCCGATATGCAATAGCGAGTCCCAAGGAAGCTGTAGGTAGGTCTATTTAGGTGGTGCGATCGAAGACTCGAGATTTAATTGCTGACCTTGTAAGTCCTCATTCGGCTCAAATGCCCGACGAAGGCGACCACCGTGCACAATGCCGGTGGATCCAGCGCCCCCAATCAGCTCCCATTGGCAAGTACGAAGCTGTCGGTAGGTCCATTTCAGTGGCCCGAGCCCAGATTCAAGATTTAATTACTGACTTTGTACGTCCTCATTCAGCCCAAATGCCCGATGAAGATGACCGTCATGCACGATGTCGGCAGCTCCGACGGGGTTAGCGACCTCCGATATACAAGAACGAGTCCCAAGGAAGCTGTAGGTAGGTCTATTTAGGTGGTGTGATCAAAGACTCGAGATTTAATTGCTGACCTTGTAAGTCCTCATTTGGCTCAAATGCCCGACGAAGGCGACCGTCGTGCACGACGTCGGCGGCCCCGGTGCCCCCAATCAGCTCCCGTTGGCAAGCACGAGTCCTAAAGAAGCTGTCGGTATGTCCATTTCAGTGGCCTGAGCCCAGATTCAAGATTTAATTACTGACTTTGTAAGTCCTCATTCGGCCCAAATGCCCGATGAAGACGACTGTCGTGCACGACGTCGGCGGCTCCGACGCCGCCAATCAGCTCCCGTTGGCAAGTATGAGTCCTAAAGAAGCCGTAGGTAGGTCCATTTCAGTGGCCCGAGCCCAGATTCAAGATTTAATTACTGACCTTGGAAGCGCCGATTCGGCCCAAATGCCCGATGAAGACGACCATTGTGCACGACAGCGATGGCCCCGGCACATGCAAAAAGCCTCTCCATCCTCGAGTGCGAGTCCAAGGGAGGGTGTAGAAAGGTTGTTTGAAGTGACTGGAGTGGAAACCCGAGGAGAAATTGAGGACCTGGTGAGTCCCAATTCGGGCAAATGACCGATGAAGACGTCGATGGCGGACAGCGTAGGTGACCTCGAGGGCGCCAAAGAACCTCACCATTCTCTAGTACGGGTCCCAGGGCATCTGTAGGTGCCTTAGCTGAAGTTATTCTAGTGAAAATTGGAGGAGAAATTGGTACCTTTCGTACAGGGGCCTTGCTTTCCCTTACAAGCACCCGCCGTCTGGTGTCGGTAGTAGACTTGATCTGAGTGGATATTGACATCGAAACTAGGCCGAGGGGGGTCGAAATGAAGGAAGCAAAGTGCTTGGTGGGTGGATGACGCTGCAGGAGGTGAGAGTAGAGGAAGAAGCGCGAAATTCCCAAATTGGAAAGATTCCGACCTACCTCCGTCCATAAAAGATTGTCGAAAGAGACACCGAATTCTGTCCTTGCACGGCAATGAAAGTTACGGTTTCAAGACGTGGCACCTTTTCGACGAAAGCATCGGCCTCAGATACTGGGGAAAGCGTGGTGCGCCAAAGTTATATTGCAGTAAAGACAGACGACCAGTAAAGACAGACAAAGACATACAGCATGTAAAGACAGACAGGCGGTAAGGACAGGGGTTTTCGAGACGATGTCGTACTTACGAATCCAGGTGGTCCGAGTCGTTACCGAGTTTGGACTTCTTCAAGGCCTTGGAGCTAGATGCCTCTGCCTCCGCCCTCTTCTTCTTCTCCTTCCTGCGCTTGCGCCTCTCACGCCTTTCCTGCTCCGAGTCGGTACTTGAATCATCGGAGCTGTCGGATACGTGCTTACGCTCATCGCGCTTCCTCTTCTTCCCCTCGTCCCTGGCTGCTTTCGCACGCGCGTTCTTCGCATCCTCGTGGCTCTTGTCAAGGCGCTCGAGGAACTGCTTCCTGGTCATCTGGTCGAACTCCATGATGACCTTTTTGTCGAGGTCGTCGTCACCATCGACCCAGCGCTGAGCAACAGGATCGTCCTTGAGAAGGGCAGATTTGAAGAGTTTCCGATCCTCGCTGGCAATGGTGTGACCGATTTTCAGTGCCATCTCGATCTCGCGCTTATTGAAGCCTCGATTTGTGAATCTGTGGTATTCGGGGTTGACATGGTCGGCGTAGGCTACAAGTCATATTATGTCACTAATTCATACTTCAATGCGACAACTGGGACTTACACGATGGCACACGATAAGCTGCTGTCCCACGAGTGGAGCTCGCAAAATCGGCATCGCACTTGGTGGTAGCTGTCTCGAGATCGATCCATCGCTCTCGCATATCACCGACGTTTTTGAGAGACCTGCCGTATCCGTCCTTCTTAGCGCCGAAGATAGCGGCCAAGAACTCGAAAAACTCGGGATCGTCCTTGTGATCGTCTTCATCCGAATCAGCGAAGTTCCGAGCCTTCTTGCCGGCTTTTACTGGCGTCTGACGTCTCGCTTTGGCCTCGTTGAGGGGTTTGACATCACCCTTGAAAGCGCTGTGCTCGTCCTTCTGGAAATACATAATTCAGGAGGATTACGACCTGTGCAACACAGCAACACTCACGACAGTATCGGCTGGCAAAGACTTGCCGGCCCCCAAGGAAACCTCGCAAATGAGGAGTGGACCTTTCTGAATCAAGGTACAGGTATCGGCCTCCTTCAAGCTCAAGACAGGAGGGAGATTTCCCTTCATGAAGTCGTCGATTGTACCCAAGGGCAAAGGATTCCCTGTGGGTCCATTGACCGAGATCTTAATGTTGCCCGAACCTGAGAGGATAGTTAGACAAATATATGGAACGGCAATATTCAATCGATACCTTTGGCCGGGCTGAACTGGACAAGCGCGCGTGGGATAAGCGCCTTCCATGACGAGATATAAACGCCCTCGGGGGTCTTGTTGACCGATATGTCCCCTCTTTGGGAAGGAAGGATCCAGATTTCACGGCGATCATAACCCTGAAACGTAATGACGACTAGACCACAAATTAGGGACTACAATGAGGCGACAAAAAAAAAGGAATGCAGTACGCACTAGGGCATTCATCCATCTGAACAGGTCCCTCATTCGAGGGGATTGTCTCTGTGGTATCGCTGGAGGGATTAAGTGCCCCATCGTTGGTGTCCGAAGCAACGACTGTGGGATAATTAAGATTCTGAGGACAAAATGAAGAACCATAGTACGTACCGGGATCTTCAAGCTCAAGAGTTGCTTGGTGCTCAGGGCTCGAAGCCATGTCGACGAAGACATTGTCCCTATCGTCAGTCAACAGAGAAGAAGTGTCTTTGACAGGTAGCTTATGAGTACAATCACACTCAAAGGAATGCACTCATACCACTGTTAACCGGGTCTTCATCATTGGCCCTCGAGTTACGGGCTTCGCTCGCCTTCGGGTGGCTGCGTAGTCGCTTGCGCTGTGCCGGAGGGTCCGTTTTCGCGCCAAGCGCGAGCAATTTTTGATTGGCCCTGGGAGAAATCATGTTAGAGCGCGCACGAGGAAAGGTAAATAAAACTCACCCAGAGGGCGCAGCATCCTCTTTTTTGGCCGAGGCTTCGGAATCCTCCTTGGCCTTATCAGCACTGTTCTTCAGGGCCGCACCACCCGTCGTGTCTGGCCGATGGACCTTGAATTTGAGGAGGCGCACATCCGAGCTCACTCCCAGCAAGGCTTTGATGCCGCGCAACAGATCGGGCTTGGTGACATCGCCCGGCTTCGCGGGCATGGATATTCCCAGGGCCTTGGCAACAGAAAGAAGCTCGTCCTTATGAAGATTACTGACAGACCCGCCTTTGATTTGTTCAAGGGGAGGAAGGTTATCGAGGTCGATGGGTGCCATGGTGGTCAGAAAGAGAGTATCGATAACGAAAAAACACCGGCAGCCGCCGGTCGTCAGCGAGCATGTGCATCGATGATGATGATGAAACACCTTGAATTTTGTCCACTGGACGCGGGCGGACGAGCTATGGACGGCTGGTGAAATCCACTGGATAGGGGTTGCTGATTCGGCGGCTATCGCCGACACGCGATATCTAATCCGATTCGATCAGCGGATCACGATGGCGATCGCTACAGGACGCCGGTGAACGCTGTCCGGCGGCGTCCTTTGTAAGTCCGGGCATATAACTCCGGATGGCCGGTTCGGCCAACTTTAGAAATAACTTCTCCCCGGTCATTTGGCTCGATTGCGCAACTCCGTGAGACGATGGTGCAATCGCCACTTACCAAAAGAACACCACCAACTAGCTCGGCCGTCCCACTATGCCTTCAACGACCCTCGAGACCGTAACAGCCCCCCTCTTCTACTTCTCCCCTTCCACCGACGGTTCTGCGCCCTACAACCGTGTAAACTCCCCCAACTGGCCTTCCTCCGACCCCACATCACAACTCCACCTTTCGAACTGGACCCCAGAGAAACACAATGTTCAGATCGAGAACGTCCGCGGCAAGGAAGACGCTTACCTCCTTGACGAAGCGGGATTCCAGTTCTTTCACTCTCCCGCCAGCCACAAATCGTTCTTAGACGACGAGGAGATTAAGGCAGAGTATTACCCGGAGAGCGAGGAGCTGATTAAAGGGATAACTGGGGCGAGAAGGGTTGTTTTGTTTGATCATAGTGCGTCCCGGCACCCTCTATCAAATTCCTACTATTTGTACTGAGTGGGAGCTGCACCAGCGATCCGCCGTCGAATTCCGGGCCAAGCCGACATGGTATCCAAACGCCAACCAGTCACGGAAGTCCACGTCGACCAAACGCTCGCCTCCGCAACCGCCCGTGTCCATCTACACCTCCATCCCGAGCTCGCCCCTTCGCTTCTCGAACACAGATTCCAAATTATCAACCTCTGGCGACCTATCGGGCACCCTGCATTCGACATGCCGCTTACGCTCTGTGATTTCCGTACCGTCGATGCGGAACGGGACTTGGTCGCGGTTGCGAGGCTGGCTCCGGAACGCAAGGGCGAGACGTACAGGGTGCGGTGGAACCCCGAGCATAGATGGAAATATTTGAAGGGGATGACGCCGGAGGAGTTCGTGTTGATCAAGTGGTGCGTGCCTGGAGTTGCTATGTACTTGACAGCGATGATGACCGTTTTGCAGCTTCGACTCTGCAGAGGGTGTCTCGGTATTCACACCCCATACTGCGTTCCTGGACCCGTCGATGCCGGAGGGAAGTCCCCCGAGAGAGTCGATTGAGTTGAGGGTACTTGTGTTTTATGATTGAACTGATGTCGCATCGAATCAAATTCCATCGTGCAAGTCTTCACGTTGTACTTCTTTCTTATTCAATGATCAGCTCGAGTGTGTGGGGTTATTCAATTGGCACAATCGGGGGTGAACGTGAAGTGGGACCATGTTATTTGACATGAACCGGGTTGCCCCCGGTTAAACCAACGAGGGGATCAAACCCGTAACCTTAGCCACAACCAAGCAAGCGATTGAACTCTGGTTGCACGACGGCGTTTTCGAATTCCGATTCGAGTCAACTCGCCTAATACATCCTTATACGCTGAATGGAATTGCCTAACCCCCTGAGCCCTGGAAAGCGTGCCAGATTGCGGTGGTTGTGTTGGGGTTCCCAACGCCACTGTATCTGGGTGTATGATGGCTGCTTGATGGCTGCCAATGTCGTCGGGATGCTGCCACAGCTTTGTCTTTGGGGCGGCCAACCCTCGATCGTCCGCGACGCGACGTGTCTGTTTGTTGCTGCTTGGTGCTGCCATCCGTCGGCGGGGGTCTGGTGGAAATGACGTGGGGCGGCGCGGATCGGCGCGGACTAAGGCTCCAACAGTTTCCGTTTATAAACGGGTTTAAACGGTAAAAACCGTTTTTATTTCCGTTTAGTTTACGGACCCTTGTAAACGGTAAACAAATGGTAAACAAACGGTTCAAACGGTCGTGAAAATCCACCGACCCGATAGAGGCCCGATGGCGGGATTCTGGACCTAAATATGGCTCAGAGTCACCATACCATGCGAGTAATAGCAGAATAACGAGATACTAACTGTATGGTGTGCTATGGACGGGACTGGGTTGGGATCGGGCGGAGGTTTCCGAATTTAGTAATTATACATGTGATTGATGGCGCGCGGATATCTCCGCCCGCCACGCGCCTTGCATCCCGCCCTCATCCCGCCCCCGCCATTGGCACCCCAGCTCTTGTCCAGGTTAGTGACGTACAATTGAGGTGTCGAAGTGATGCTTGTGAGTCCATTTCGGACCATGATTCCCGGTCAGACAGCCCTCAGATATCTTTTCCAGATTGCCCTGCCAAAATACCGTTTATAAACTGTTTTAAACGGTTTATAAACGTTTTCCAACCGTTTCCGTTTAGCTTACGGGTTTCCGTAGACGAAAACTAAATGGTTGGAGCCTTAGCGCGGACTGACGCGGCGGTGGCCGTGCTATTGACGCGCATCGGCGCGCCGCCTCTAGCTCTTCACCAAATGGTCCCTGGGCCCCAATTCGAGTTCGTGCAACATTTATATGTCTTAATGCATCTCGTAGTCACCAAAGTCCCCCTTTACATCAGTCTTTTGACATTTTGGTTGTGATATTTCACGTGTTTTTTCGCATTTTTGTGTTGTTCACCCAAACTAATTTGTGCTTTGCAGGTTATGTAGCCAGGCCTGATGCCTGATGTGGTGCATGGTGGTTGGGGTGGGCGTAGAGAGTCGCAGGAAGGTCCAAGCGTGGTAAGTTGATTTGCCGTTCTGCTGTTATCAGCCGAAGTTGTTCCGGTGTTGTGAGAATTCACGTGATTGTTGTCGTGTTGTCTGTTTCAGTGTTTTCAGGTGTTTTTTGGCGTTGTTCGATGTATGGCTGTAGTAGTAGTAGTAGTAGATTTATACACAGCATGGTCCAAACACTGAACACTGTGTTCCCAAAATTATCCCAGCGTGCACAAGTCTCTCGCGCTTTCGTTTTGGACTCCAACCCTCCGACTTGACGAGCTATTCGCAATCGGAACGTCTATCGAAAGCCTGAGAGGAAGGAGCAAAGAGGGGAAATTAGTCAGTAACCTGCGGTTGTATCAGCCAATGTAGAGGTAGAGGTGGAATATGCATCGGAGTAGCTTCGAAGATCTCGGTGACACGAAACACGTATTTTGCGACCAGTGAGATTGTGTGCCGGTAGGATACCATCAGCGTGAAGAAATCCACAGCCGACATCGAGTTTAGCGACGGGAGTCCTCGGATATCATTGTTCATTCGGGTCAGGAAATCGTCGCGTAGTAACACCAGATCCGCCGCTGCTGTGCATTCAAGCAGTGCGTGCTCTGGTGACTCGATTTTGACCTTGCAGAACCGGCACACTCGTAGGTTGCGGTCGATACGCGGGCGGCGGTGTTCAACCAATCGTAGCTGTTCCAGGGCAAGACAGTGGCTTGACAGAAGGAGGCGTGTCAACGCTTTCCGATGCTGCGGGTTCACAACATTCAAGTAATGTCGGAAGCACAGCGCTTTCTGTACAGGCGCACTATCTTTGTCCGGTTCCAGCCTCCCTCGCAGGAGGTACAGTTTTGGCGCGTTAGGATCATCGATTGCCCATTGGAGGTACGCTCGAAGACCGGCATCAACAGACTTGATGACCGC
This sequence comes from Mycena sp. CBHHK59/15, assembly GCA_029204085.1. Lineage (NCBI taxonomy): Eukaryota > Fungi > Basidiomycota > Agaricomycetes > Agaricales > Mycenaceae > Mycena > Mycena sp. CBHHK59/15. The sequence goes on from JARGXW010000988.1 coordinate 17,582, forward strand.
TTCAACCATCTGCGGGGTGATGGTTGACAGCTCGGGAAGCACCACATTGAACGGCAGTTTGTGGATCACGTATCGTAGATCCATTGCCCATGATGGCTGTAATAGTGTGCAATAATTATTTGGCGCAAGGCATTTAGAAAAACACGCACCTCCATAGAAACAGCCAAAAAAATGCCCAGCTTGGGGGAAACTCAAAAAAGAGTGCAGGTCTGGAGTCCTGAAAAAAGCACAGGTTGCCCATCCGAAAAAAAGGGCTGGTTAATAAAGCTAAAAAGTGCAAGTGAGCCAGATATCTAAAGAAAATACACCACTCCTTATTTTGTTGCAAGCAACATTTAAGGTATGGCACTGCCCCGGGCAAATACTATCGATCACCCTCATCTGCAAGATGACGGTTCTGTGCAAGATTTGAGTTTACTGCTCTCAATACTGGTCCAATGGCTTCGAAAAAAAGATGGAGTAGGCTAATAGGATGTAGATCTGTACTCATAAAATTAATAGAGTGAATGGAGATGATTTGGGGCCAGCACTGGTTGAACATTCCAAGTTTTGCACTGAAAATTTTGGTGAAAAATGTTTTGAATTTTACAGTAATTTTTCGCCAAAAAAGTAGGTGAAAAACCTGAAACATTTTGGTGACCTTTTTGAACCTTGTGAAAATTTTCTGAAAAGTGCTGAAAAAGTTTTGAAGTTCAAAAAATTCATGAAGAAGTTACAAGTTTTTCACTTGGTTTTTCACTGAAAAATTGCTGTAAAATTCAAAACATTTTTCACTAGTTTTTTCACCAAAAAACTTGAAATGTTCAACCAGTGCAGGAGAAAATCAATAGTCGGATTTTGATGGGATTGATCGCCCCGCCAAAAAATCTTGCACATGTGGGCATCATCTCGGCGACTTCACAGTGGCCTCAATTTTGCCTCGAAAATTAAACGACCTCAGATTCCTAATTTACGTATGTTACAAATGGTGCATGGAAAAACCGAAGTTCAACGAGCTACATATGCAAGTGTACGGAGCCTCAGAAAGTGCCATCAAAATGGTCTTGCACAAGGGGGCGATCGATAGTAGTAGCAAGCATCCAGATCAGGCTGTGATCACTGATCACATTGATCTGCTATGATAACTCTTTCCTCTACACCCATCGTGGCAGCAAGCAGCAACGGCCATGACCCTGTTCACAATTTTCTGATGGAAGCCAACACCATCATGATACAGGCTCAATTCACCGCATTGATTCATTGCCCAATGCTGAGTTGCCAGCAGTAGAATGCAGCAGCCATCAATTGGAGGCTGTCAGACAAATGGTCTGCATGATAGAAGATCCCACATTCACTGATGCAGTCTGACAGGCGCTCTTAGATCTTGTTCACAGCCTACTGGTTCCACTAAATAGATTCATTGACAATCTCCTCCCCCACCTGGATCCTCTCTTCCAGGAGAATACACCAGGCACCCACAATATATCATTGATATGCAGAGGCCCATCTCGTTCACAATCTGGGAAATTCATGGCTGGATGTCGCTCATGCAACAGGTGTCTCCTACAATCATCTCGACCATGAGGTTATCTCCTCTGCTCAACAAGAGTTTACAACTATAGATGATGATTCACTCAATGAACTTGTTGCCAAAATCTCACATTCACATTGTTTTGTTGGCTCTATCATCCCAGGCTGTCTTGAGGCAAGCTGTATTCACCTCCCCCGCCTTCAAGTCCAAGAAAGTGTGAAACCTGTGGACACAATGGGTGTCCATGTCAGGTTTGCTACTTACTCTGTTAAGCACCAGATTGAGCTTTTTGAGGTGTCTAGCAGAATGGCCTATTTATCTTGGGCCCAGTTCTGTGGGCAGACTGGTGGCTGTACACAAAAAAAATCCAACCCATTTTTTCCGTTCTGGGTTGGATGTTTTTTTGTGTACAGTGACCAGTCTGCCCACAGAACTGAGCCCAAAATAAATAGGTATGGCAGGGTCTACCTCCAATTATCTGGTGTCAAATTTCACTAAATCACGCTTCATGGGAATCATTTTGCAATGTGTTGCAAGAGCTTCGTCTGGACATTGAAACAGTCCCTCCAGGATGTGAGTTGTTGTGATGATTGAATACACTCCACAATCTGAACCTTTTCAGTACCACTGCCATGACATCGACATACTCTTCCTGGTCACATTCCATATCACATTGGCACGACACCTTCAAAAAGCGGACTTGTTGTAAAATTGAATCGCTGTATGCCAGAGCTCTTTCAAGGGCGTGACCCCGATCCAACCAACACAAAGAAGAAGAAAAAAACCAGATCTGTGTCTCCAGTGCAGAGTAATGTCTCTGACTCTGACGATGAAGATATAGATACCGCTGCCATCATACAGCAATCCGATGACATGGAGATCGAAGACCTCACTGTTCCTTCTCAACCTCCCAAGGCTTCTCATGGTGAAGGCACAGATTTGTCGCGCTACTTCTGGCCTCATTATGCTCTTCCTGTGTTGTCTAGTACTGCTATATCCGCTTGCGATGCTATATCCTCTGCTGGCATGAGACTTGTTAGTCTGGTATATGATGCTAGAAAGACTATCATGAATCTAGGGACTGTCTTCGTTGAAGTGTGCTGTCCATTTTTTTCAGACTGTCCATTTGCTCAACATTTTCTTCACCAGTTTGAACCTTTGTTGCACACCTCACCACAGATTTACACTCGTAAACAATGGAATGGAATTATGCAAGTTCCTCGAGGGGTAAGATTTGCACGATATCTAGCTATCATCGCCTCTTCTATCATGGTAAGTTCTTGAAGTTCAACTGGAACCGGACCGAGATAATTATAATTGGCCAGGGACAACCTGGGTATCTTACCTTGTTTCAAGGAGCTGGAACATGATTTGCATGCGAGAAGGACCATATCGCCATCGTCGTCAGAACCTATACCATCAGTCCCCATCCGAATCAAAATTTCGCAGTTCATCGCAGTGCATAGGTGGTGGCGTACAGTCAGGGTCCAACCAAGGAGGAGGGGGAGGAGGCAGATCTTCACCGTCAGATACAGAATCGGATACGGATTCAGGCAAAATTTGATCGCTCACATCCATGGTATGATGGTTATTTTCAAAATTGTCTATGTCATTCATCGGGTGATCTGAATTCGAAATTTCAGGCTGTTCTCCCTCATCTACATCCATATCATCACTGGAAGCGGCATCAGCATCCATGTCCATGTTATCGTTAGATTCTGTGGCACCATCTGAAACGTCTTCAACATCAGTAAAGTCGGGGCTATGCAATAAGTTAATATCAAAATTCTGAGTCTTCTCTGGTGCCTTACCATTGTTACGCTGGAACAGCTCCCACACACAAAAGTAGCCAATTCGTCAGCTGAAATACAGTGATTGAACACCTCTACCAAAGTCCACTTTTTAGCGCCAGGCATGAGGGTTGGCCAGTCCGATCTGAGGGTGTTGAGCTCCTGCTCTCGCTGTTTCAATTTTCTCTTGTGCAGAGAGTCAGCTTTCTTGCCAAGACGCAAACATTTCAAATATGATTTCAAGTGTTTTTGGAGGGCAGCAGTGCCATCAGTGAGAGAAAACTCAACTCAATGCATCTGAAGGACACACCTGAGTGGACATTTAGTCAGTGTTTTTGCAACGCTTGCAAGAACATTTATTTGTGCCAACTCTAAATCAAGAGAGAAGAGGCTAAATCCATAGAGGGAACGTGTAGATCAACATTATGTGCCTCAGACAGAGCAAGCAATGAAGCACACCCCAAATGTCAGAAGCCGGCTTTATGTAGACCACATAGACCACTAGCCAAGTGTGAAGCCAAAACTGACCAACATTCAGGCAACTCTTTAGAAGACAAGTCAATACCGTGAAAAGCTGCGAGAGATATGAGAGCAGGCTTCACTAAAGACTCAACGGAATCGAACGCGGATACTGACTGGCTGTCCAAAACAGATCACCTAGCAGAAAGCACAGACAACAAGTCACTCGGTGATTGAAGACCCAAAGCATTAGCGAGTACACAAGTCTGAGCTTCAGTCAATACATCCGCAGAAAGAAGCACACTATAGACGGTGTAACTCATGTGATGGACGGAAACAAATTGAATGCCCATAGTTTTGCATCCACTGTGTGGTAGGGTGTGATCACCATTTGGCAGAACAGAAGCACACATACCGGACAACAGATGGAACGTGCCTCGCCGTTGAGTCAGACAAACCACTGGACGAAATACCATGAACGTCAAGATGAGCACAAAGGCAGTTAATATCTCCAGACAATACATTGGTAAGGGGTCAGAAGACAGGAACAAAGCATCTAAGCCCATGCTCGGAGACAAGGGAAACATGGGGCCAAACACAGAATGACTGAATGAGGGGCCTTGAACAGGTTTATATTGATGTGCAAACACATTATTACTAAGTGCAGACACCGGATTACTGTGCGCGAACACAGCAGGAGTGCCATGCGTGAACACAGGACTAACACTGGGGGAAATGGGATCCCCCCCGACGGGATTTCCCCCAATATTTCCCCCAATACAAGACCCCAAGGCCCTGGGATCTGAAGCCACCAGTAAACATCCAAACAGATTTACGAAGACACAACATGTACTAGCAAGATTGGCAGGTAGACTTGGAACCGGATCTGAAACCGCCCTGGATAAGGTCGAGGAAACTGAAACACAATAATAAGCAACAACCAAGGTAATGATAACGGGCAACGAGAACCTAACGACTGCGGAGTGCAAGAGACCCCAGACAAAAGGCCTGCAGATAGAAGATCCACAACATCTTTGGAGGAAGTGGACACTGTATATAATGGGTTAAAAAGAAAGCGGACTGATATGAGCTAATATGAAGAACACACCAAGAGAGGAGGGAGACGGATCTACAGCATGCAAATAGCCGAATTCATCCGAGGGTCGTAACCCAAGTGTAATGAGCCATTCTCTCACACTCACCTTCCAGTCGAGTCCCAGAGATATATCCACTGGCAGTTGAGAAGAGATGGTGCATTCCAGCTCCACAGTAAAAGACCCGTGAGGACCGCCATTGATAGGGGTGACTAGGAAATAAATCAGACCGCACAAAAGCAGCAGACAAGATAGTGACAGGAGACTTGAGAGATGCATGGACACTAGATGTGTAGATTCCATCCACCAAAATAGACATAAGAGCCTGGAGATTCCGAGCCCAGAGTGAGACGTGGGAGGAAGAGAAAGTTATAGAGGAGGAGGGCAGACAGAGACAAACAAAATCATGTGGGACTGACTAGGATCCCAAAAGCTAAAAGCAAGAAATGGCCAGCGCGGGGATCGAAACCAGGACCTTTTGATGACGAAATATAATCATTTGGCAGAGACTGTGCTAATAGGGCGCTATAAGACCCACTAACTAAAGTTAGTGGGCATCAAATTTGGTACAAACCCGTAGGTAAAGAGTACACAAAATTCGGTACAATGATAGGTAATTGCAAAACGTCAAGAAAGTACTGCGAGCCGCAATAAATAAAGTTCGCCTTACCGGAGCGTAGATGAGCAATAAAAAGTACGTATCAGAGAGCCATCCATCAACAGTCGATTCCATTCCACGAAACATCACCGTCCTCCTCCGACATCACGCTGGTGTCGAGATCCTCCATATCCAAACCCAGCTCCATTAAGTACATGCGCAGGAATTGATCGGACGGCTCCTCAGCACAGAGATCGTCGTACCTGCAGTCGGGCAAGGGCCAGATCGTAATGTAGGTTGCGCCCTCGCGTTCAGAGAAGAGGATCCGTTGAGCATTGCGTGAGATAAAGCAGGCACACACTTAAAAATTTAATGAGCATCGTTATGGCAGTAAGGGAGAACAGATGGTTACCAAAATCCATCTCATTCGCATAAACTTGATGACTCATCAACCGCTTCAGAGATTCGTAGCCACTGTAGAAGGCATTCTTCGAAGCACGGTGAAGGAATTCCGTGTGCGACATATTAATTGGTGCACCCCAATTCCACTTCGAACAGAAGCCGCACTCTACAGAGTTCCGAATGCAATTAGCAACCCAATGCAGTTAATAGGTATAAATCTTCTGCGCAGCTGAGATGTACTCCTTGGCGGCTGCAATGGTTTGAAAAACGACATTGTCGAGGTCGTGTGAAGTGTAGCCACGAAAAAGGGAAATACCGGGCATCAGAGTCCCGAGTTCCTTGAGACCCTGCTTGGGAAGCGACATCGGAATATGAAGTCCATCGCTGTTTCGTCGTGGGCTGTGGTTATTTCCGGCGCAGTGAATTGCCGCAACGAGCTTGTCAAAACTGTCGAAGATGTGCTGCAGGTATGTGTCACGAATATGGTAAACCGCGGTGCCATAATTGATTTCGGGGACAATATCGTCCATGGTGGGAGTCCGAAGTGTGATGCCTGGGCCTAACATGACGCGAAAGAGCAACCTGACCGTGGGGTCGCCTAAAATAGAGTCCAGGGCCAGCCACGGGTTGTTGATATCAAACATCGGAACCAATGCACATGTGTTATCAACGGAAGGTGATGTACTACTCGGAATCAAAGGAGTAAGGCCGAAGGTGAACGGAAGATCCTCGGAAGAAATAGAGCCAAATTGAAGTGGAGGGTCGGATAAAATAGAACGTACACAATTCAACGTGGCTGATACTGGAAAGCCAGAGGGATCAGGGGACGACTCTGGAGTCTCAGACTCGTCAGAGGAGGTTGATTCGTGAGAGGAAGACGAGGAATTAGAGAATAGTGAGGCCCGAGGTGAGGGATCGCACTTTGGACGGGTAAGGCGTGTGCGGAGTCCACCATACGCGAAATCTAGCATGCTCGGAAACTGACATGAAGCACGTGATTCCTGTATCCAGTGAATAAAATAAGTGCCGTGGATGTAAATGATGAAAGTGGGATACCTGAACTCGTTCTGGTCCGAGTCGGAAGTCCTTGTTGTATTTGCGAATCTCCTCGGGATTGCTACAGCTGTTCGGATAGAGAAGCTGGATGACCATAGCGGAGATAATAGAGAGATCAAGGAAGCAGCGATAGAAGTACAAAACAGATGCAGACAGGGAAGTGATGGCAAAAAAATAAAATAAAAGAGGGTGAAGAATGAATGTGCCAAGGACCGGCGAAGGGTCCTATATATATAGATGATTATCGCAGCACGGGAACGCGGGAATGCCAAACTCTCTATGACAGGATCTGCGGCCTGTCGGCCTTGTTGATTCGGATTTGTTGGTGTGCCTTCACTTTCTTTGAATCCATCCAATCTTGGAGGATCATCGGTGCGTTCCTAAGCCCCTTTTTAGTCAGCCATTCATCGTCTTCAGGGCCAAACCCTTTCCATCTAACCTTGAATTGTTGAATCCGTCATCCACGAACTTTCCTGAAGCACTCGGCTAGGATACATTCAACGTCCACTTCAGGTTTAACATCGAAATCATCGTGATTTAGATTTTTTGTTGGGCACTCACCGAATTCAACAGGTGACTTTTGGTAGGCTTCGAGATGCGCTATATTCAGAATAGGGTGAATGCCATACGAAATCGGAAGCCGTAATTGATATGTGACCGGACTGAGCTTTCGGATGATTTCAAATGGGCCATCGTACTTCATCAACAATTTCTTCCCCCTTCCCTTCTCATTTCTGAGGAGGTCAAGTGAATGTGGGTTTAAAACCACCAAGTCACCTTCGTCGAATTCCATTGTGAGTCTGCCATTGTTGAAGGATCGTTTCTGGAAAATTTGCGCCAAGAGCAAAGCTTCCTTGGCCCGACTTCGATTAGCTTCAAATTCCTCGGTCATCTGCTGAGCTTTGTCATTGATCACCTGTTTATCCCCCCTTTCAATTACGGCTTCGTTCTGGGGCCGTGGGAGAGCCGATGCAGCCGAGAGAATTGTCGAGGCCCGTAATTGGGTGGTATCCGCGCAATAGAAATGCGGGTGAGAATCCCGTGCTGGTGTGTGGCGTGGAATTGTATGCTAATTTTAGACCGTCGAGATGGTCAGCCCAGTCGTCTCTACACCACCAATCGAGAATTTTATTTGGCCGACGTTGGTTTTTGATGTTTAATCGAGAATTCTCGTAATATCTCGATGGCGTCCAGTAAACATTGTGCAGACATTTCGGTGAGATATGTCGGACAGACATTAGTCCGACCAGTCCGTGATGTCTGGTTGACATGCATGATGCTGAAAACATTTGCGCGCACATCAAACAAAGGCCGGGGTTTAACCTGCATATTTTCCATCCTGCGGATAGATTCATTGAGCATGCATGTTCAAGCTACTCAGCTCCAGATGCTCCGTCCATCTCCCCCAAGTTGCCAAATTCTCGCGCAAGCATGGGGAGCCATCAATTGAGGGTCCGTGCCCACCGTCGGATCAGACGCTGATCCCATCTTTTGGTTGATCGTGTCATTTGCTGTCATTCACTTTTTTCCTCCCACCACCATGTCACCCTCTCCAAAGACACTTCTTCAAGACCATCCCCTTCAAGAGCCTCTCTTTCCCGTGCCATGGCTGGCCCACTCTAAGCCGCCAGTCCACTCCAAGTCTATCTCAAGTCATCGGGATCTGGTGTCAAGTCATCAAGACTCAAGTCACTCAAGCCGTCAAGACTCAAGCTGCCATGGCCAAGCTCCAAGACTCAAGCTCCTTGACCCTCTGCTCTCTCGGGTATTTCCTGGTGTTTCTTTCCCCCAAGGCTCAAGTTGGATGCGGCAATACAATCTGAACACGCCGCGGTTTTTTCCTTTCTATTTTCTTCTACTTTCTTATCGTAGTTTCGTCGCTTGTGACGTCCACCATGTACATAGTTGTGAATGAATATGTTTTTGTTTCATTTTTGAAAAGCATTTATAAAGTTGTAAAGAAATTTAAAAACTATTTCGAAGTGTGTTCATACAATATCATCTCGATGTCCCACCAATGTCCACTTGTCAGTGGGACATCTGAAGATTTGACTGTTTTTGTCTGACGCACCTCTTTCCGATGTCAGGACGACATTTGATCTGAAATGTTGTACAAATGTTTGATCCGAACGGCGGTGTAGATGGGCCTACATACGCACGCAAGGCTATCTCTAAGGTTTGATTGAGATTTTCGGTTTGGCCATCAGCTTGTGGGTGATACACTGTAGTCAGAGCACGTTTCATCCCCATTGAATGGCAAATTTCCGACCAAAATCATGACGCCATCGCGTGTCGCGGTCCGAAATTATTTGCTTCGGTATGCCGAAGTCAGAAATGACGTGTTTGAAAAACAGTTTGGCAGTATCCACTTCCGTGATCGAAGTTGAACAGGGGATGAAAATTGCATACTTGGTAAGTTTGTCGATAATCACAAGGATATTATCGAAACCATTTGAAGTCGGTAACTCAGGAATAAAATCCATTGAAACTACTTCAAAGGGCTGAGTCGGAATAGGAATGGGCCGTAGCAGGCCTGTGGGTGCGTGGCGTCGTGGCTTCGATTTCTGACAGATGTCACAAGTCGAGGTGTACTGTTTGAGATGGCGGGACATCTTCGGCCAATAATAAGTGGCCGCCAGTCTGTTGTAGCTTCGATGATAGCCGCTGTGTGCACCTTCTGTGAGTGTGTCGTGAATTTCTGACCTGACTGGAACCCTGTACTTCTCCGGTACACACAAACGATTATTTCCTTCCCAATCTTCGAAGTAAATGAGCCCTGACTCACTGTAGTGGTATTGTGGATAGTGTGGCTTGCTCCAGTCGCTTTCCGCCTTCCATCCCTTCAAAACCTGAGAAAAATGCGGGTCTTCCTTATATGCAGTTGCCCAGTCTTTTAATTCCGACTCAGGAATGCCGACAAGGACTGAGAAGCATTTAGAAGTGATGTATGATGCAGTTACAGATTCATCCGTGCTCACAGGAATTTCACCAATGGTGATCATACTGCTGCCAGGAAATTCTTCCTCTGATCGTACAAGTCGTGTCGCAACGGTGAGTAATTTCTCCTCAAATTTCGGGCCGAGTTCATCGAACATATTTTTAATGGCATCCTCGGTCTTGAGTTCGACTGCGGTAATATTATCCGTAGCCGGGCCAACTTGAATGGGGACTCTTCGTCGAAGTCTGGAGATCGGATCGACGTTTGAATGGACTCGTCCGGCCCGATGCACGATTTTGAGTCCAGGATATGCTGCGAAAACGGTTCCCCAGGTGAGAAGTCGGCGGTTGATGTTCTGGAAAGTACGACTCCATGTCAGCGCGGCGTGATCTGTTGGAATGGCAAACCGATGTGTGCCGGCATCTCCTCATGCGGCACATTTATGGACATAGTGCGTGCTCGTTTCCATGAGCGCGCCTTCATCTATGCACTTATTGCATTTGTATCCCTAATAATTACCTATGATTGCACTTACCGACTTATATGGTTTTATAGCTACTTATGCCTCCTTCCAGTTATATTTACTTTGAGTTGTATTTAAGCAGTAGTACAAACGGAATATTAGTTCAGTTCAATCCGCTCCTCCCAAGTCACTTATTCAACATGATCGGTGATAGCAAGGACGGTTTCTCCCTCGAGAAACGGTTGAAACTTGATCAAAGCCTCTTTGAGTGCTAGAGCTTCGCGTTCTGTAGGTGAATAATTCCGTTCTGGTGATTTGAGAACTCTGGACCAGTACGAAATAACCCGTTCGATGTGCACCACGGTATCTTCAAAATTCGCAGCCCATTGTCCGGGTTCTGGAACGTCATCAACGCCTTTTATAGCCGTGACTAAGGTCGGAATTGGCTCCTTACCATCGAACGCGCGCTTTAGGTGTTCATAGACACGAGTCCCGCGAAGATCGCGCACTTGAATTGCCTGCACCTGTTGCAAAATTGCAGCAAGTCCATAATCGCAAGCATCAGAATAAACACGATATGGCTTCCCTCTCTGAGCATACCCCCGAACAGGCGCGTTCGTCAAAACTTGCTTGCACAAGTCGAATGCCTCCTGATGAATTTCGTTCCAGTCCCACTTGTTTTCCTTCTTCAATAGCTGGAAGAACGGATAAGCGATCCAAGCATAGAAAGGGATATAACCAGAGAAGTAAACCATCATGCCAAGAAACTGTTGGAGTTCATAGACATTCCGAGGCTCACTGAGATCAAGAATCGCGTTAACCTTCTCTTTGTGCGTTGAAAGTCCGAGCCGTGAAACTTTCTGTCCGAGCAACAGCAGGGACTGGTACGCAAAGTGACATTTTGATGGTGAGAGCGTCACATTTGCATTTGCAATCGCCGAGAAGACTTGGTCAAGGTGGTGGATGTGGTCTTCAAACGTGAGCGAGAAGACGACGATGTCATCAATGTAGACCAGAGCGAAAATCCACAGAAATGGCGCAAGAATATTTTGCATTACACGCTGAAATACACTAGGTCCATTGCGGTACCCAAAGGGCATTCTGCGGAACTGCCAAAGTCCCTGATGAGTACGAAACGCGAGCTTCTCCGCAGACGAGGGAGACATAGTAAGCTGAGTAAAACCAGAGAGTGCATCCAGAGTAGTGAGCCACTGAGATCCAGAGAGTGCTTGAAGGATGTCGTCCTGTCGTGGAAGCGGAAACTCGTCGGGTATAACCATCTCGTTGAGCCTTCGCAAATCAATCACCATGCGCGGCTTACCATTCCGGTAAACGATGAAGACGGGTGCAGCCCAAGGACTCTTAGAAGGTTCGATTACCCCAGTTTAATCCACGAGTCCATCTGCTTATCGATGACCTCACGGTTGGCAGGTGAAACTGGGAATGGCGGTAAGGAAACTGGTTCTGATCCAGGCTTCATTAATATTTCAACCTGTCCTTCATAGTTTCCCAGCCTACCGTCTACCCCGAATGCGAGTTTGTTGCGAAGAATCATTTCTTCCAAGACCTTACGCTGATCGACAGAAATATCTGATGAAATGTCTACTTCCGCAAGCAGCCGCTCACTTGAGATGAATTCCTCTGGAACTTCTGAGGTCTTTGGGCCGCCTTCAAGAGGATCTTCAGCAAGAGGGTCGTCCGCTTCGTGGGCATTGCGTTGAGCCTTCGACGAAATCTTCGTTCTCGAGCGTGCAGTAGCAGAGGCAAGGGTCAGCAGATCATTTCCACTTTCGGAGTCCAGCCGGCCGTCATCACTGTTGGCCATTTGGCACGTGGCGTTGTGCTGATCTGCTGATAGCTTTTCGGATACCAATACTCGCATCAGTGCGGCGTGTACATTGATTTTAGCTTGTTGGTCCCTCGAGAATTTCCCCATTCTATCCAACCAAGTCTTCGGATTTCTGGAGGTACCAAGAGTCTGTCCTGCCGATATAACAACTGGAGTCTGCGAAAAATTGGCGACGTGAAGAACAGGTTTGTCCTTTGATATCAACGACTCTTCGACTGATTCATGTTGGTGAGCTCAAACAGGCGACTCACAACCAGCTTTTCGAGCTCATCAATGCACCGCTGGTACCTTCGTTTCCCAACAAGGACAGCAGCCCTTTCCCACTCTGGATCACCTGCCTTCCATCACCTAACAATACTGAGCTTTCGTTCCAAGTGCAAGACTACCTCCAGATTCTTGTCCCGATGTTCCAGTGCTGCCCGTCGATCGGCCTCCTGGTGGGCAACTCGAAGGCCCTCATGATACAGGTCATTCAGTGCCGTACCGTCTCGAGGGGTTGAGTTCTCCCATTGCTTATGGAGTATTTCCCTACCAGAATAAAGTGTCACTCATTAGATTTTGAAACTTGGTGAAGTATAGATTGGTACTCACTCTGCCGCATTGAAGTTGATCAACTTCTGGTAGTACTCCATCTCTAGAGTTTCAACCATCGGCTCCTTGTCTCTGATTGACAGAAATTCGTATTCTTCTTTTATCCAGGTATCAAATACGGAGAAGCTTTGGATGTCGTTAGATTTCATCCAATGCCGGAGTGCTGGAAGTGTTCTGAGAATGTTGATGGATTGGTAATAGTTATTGCATAAAAATGTGCCTACACAATGTTAAGCAATCAGTTAGCTTGGAAGAAGAAAACACAAACTTAGGTTTGCAGAAGTCTCCAACCGATCCATGTGGGACATGAAGCCAACAATGTCTTGCTTTCGATGGAAGACACTTGCATACCTAGTTGAGGAGGCCAGAGCGTTTGACTTGGAAAAAAACCGCTCACAACCTTCCAGGTCCTCAATACCAGCCCCACCATAGGTGGCGAGGAACTTGAGTTGACAGAGTCGGTTGTGGGCATGGCCATGAAAGGCCCCGACAAGGGACTGGTAGCCTTTTGCCCTGGACAGTGCTCCCAAAGGACTCCTCCCAAGCGTCGACTTGAACTTGCAACCAATGTCATATCCTCCCCCCAAGCCTTTACCCAATGCATTTAGCAGAGCCTCCACCATCGCCAGGGGGTATTTTGCCCTTCAGAGAATGATGTCAATCGCGTTTTTGTATAAAGGAACTTATTGGCTTACAACTCCCCACTTCGGACCATATCAGCAACAAGGAGAACAAACCCATGCCTACAGAGGGCGAGGAAGATCCCAGTCTCATCGAAGATACCCCACATGCGAACAGTGAGCTCATTGACCATGTTCTTCCACCGTTCCGCACAGGGATTATCCCCATCATCATCCAGCTATTCCACGAATATCAGGGTATATTCATGGTGTTCATGGTAGGGAGCGCTCACGTTGACTTCATCCCCGAGCAAGTTTGCTATGACCTCCCGGGTCCACTTATCCACCTTCTCCCTGCCCAGATAGTAATCGCCCGGTGGCACCCTGGTGTCCGTTCGCTCCTTGGATGGTCCAGCCCTCGAAATGTTCCCCTCCTCATCCTCCACCTCCTCTGCCAGCTTAGAACGTCGAAGGATCCTCTTCAATGAATCATTGCCATCCATCGTAAATAGCATCTGGAATATCAAACAGGCCTCCCCCTCTAATTTGTAGGTGCAGGCTGGGCAACAATTCTTCAAACGCCAGTTAGGCGTGTTACGATTGAGCTCCTTTTCAACACCTTTCCGTGTCGCATCGAGCAGCGATACATATACATCGTAGGCTGTGGTAAACTGCTCCGACAGTCCAGGCGAATAAGGCACCTGACTCTTGGGCATCAGCTTCTGGCCCAAACAAATCGAAAAAACATTCCGACCTTGTGCAAATCGCAAAGCCCCTTCAGGTTGCCATACTTCGTTAAGCCTGGGGCTCGAAGATGAAGCACCCGGAACATCTCCAGTGCTCGAGTTGTTATCCCAACAGTGGGTTTCTTGGGTGTGCAGGGGATAATTCCCTGGCGAATTAGAGCAGCAGGAATATTGATATCAACCTGCAAGATTTCCACCTGAGTGACATAGGTACCTCGCAATAGTCAGCTTAGCAAGAGAACCGACCCAGGCACGAGGCAGAGTAGAATAACACTATATGTATCAATGATGCGGAAGTTCTCAATCACAGAGTCAACTGGACAACCCGAATAATCAGCTCCCACGGTATCGAGCCCCTCATCGCCTTGATTGTAGCTCCAGACCTGGTAAGCCTCGACCATGGCCTCCATCTGAAGAGCAAAGAGATGGTTTCGTCGCTCAGTTCTGTCCACACGAATGCGGGAGTCTTTGCGCTTTGGCCTGGATTTTGGAAATCATCAATTCAGGTTCACGGTATTGGTGGAAGACCACCCAACTTACTTTGCTTTTGCAGCAGCCTTGTCAGCCTTGGCCTCACTCACTAGACGGTCTTCTAGGATTGCCGAAAACTCGCCGCCCTCATGGCTGATATCCATCCTCGCGTTGCCACGAAGGACATCCTCCACATCCATCTCCGCAAAGTCCTCATACGGTTCAGGAATATCACGGAGGGCGTTGAGCTTCCGAAGCTCCTCCTTTGTAAGAGCTACATAAATAATCTGCTAGTAATCAGGTGTGGAGACACTGATGGGAGTTTCCCCACCTTCCAAAGCCGCTGCTTTCCTCTGCTTTGCCTTGAGCCGGAATTGGTCTTGCTCATTTTTATTCAAGCTTTTTGTTCCTTTGGAAGAATGAAAGGCAGCACGGCCTTTTCGAGGAACACTGGCCACAACCTTTCGAGAGCTTGAGGTGGCCGCAATGGCCATTGGTTTTGCCGCTCTTGGCATGGTTGTTTGGTTGTGACGAGAACACGTCGGGAACAAGTCATGTGACTGTGACAGTCCTCTACCAACAACCCAAACTTGACAGGTCAATTTCTGGCCACACAGAGCATCAACGGCGATGGAGTTCCAGGGTATGTCTTCATTCGTCTTTCCCATCCATTCTTTCCCCCTTTTGCATGGCTTTGGGCCGTCAGACGCGTCAGTAACGGACTCGACCCTGGGACCAGTAAACACGCGTCTGACATGCTCCCACTGTCCCCCACCTTCGAACGACCGGCCCACCTGCCCATGACAAGTATAGACTCGACCTTGGGACTGAAAAAGTCAAGTGGCATGGTGGCTTGGCCCCTTTGAATTTTTTTCTCCCAATTATTTGTTTATTTTCGATGTTTTTCCCCCAACTAATACCAATTTCTGCCCCTTCAGGCAGGACTTTGCGGGGGGAAAGACCTTCTCCCCATATGAGATACCCGTTGGGAAGCCCATTCCCATGCCAGCCATTTGACCTTGCCAATTGTGTTGCAAGGCTTGAAAAGCATGCGGACCTTGGCAAAGAGGAATCAGATGTTGAACTGGATCCCCTTGAGCCTCTTGATGACCAGCCATCCCCATCAGCAAAACGAAAACGATCCCCCTCCCCGCCTGTGATGCGCCCATGGTGGATCAAGCCCGAGGGGCCAACCATGCCCAAGCCGCCTGAATCCGGCTCCCATCGACGTCGACGGTTAAAGCGCGAAGCTTGCCAACTCAACAACAAACTCAAGTCCACTTCGAAAAAGCATCGAGCACGGGCCGCCACGAATACCGTGGAAACCAAAGTTGACATGGAGGACAATTTTTCACCCTCTGGACCTGCGTGGATCGGGAAACGGGGAACTGAGTGGGTAGAAAGTGAGGAGTACACTGAGGAGGAGCTGGAAGAGCTATGCAAGAGGCTCATTTATATTGGCTGGGATGGCGTGTGCATATTTTTACTCTTCAAACGGCCAACATCCTAACTCTTCCCCAGGGAATGCAGGCCAATCATTGACCAAAGTCGCCGAGTCATTGCCGTACTCGGTGGCAGTCCCCTGGGCTCTGACTGGCAGTCAGTTCATGAAGGCGCTGCTGAGCTCATTTCCGAGGCACGGGACAAAATCAAGTTCACGGAGAAGCAGCGTAACCACCGCCGCGGACCATTTCCTGCAGCTGCCAAGGGCCTATCCCATGGAGGCGGACAAATGGTAAGTTGACCATTTATCAATCGGAGCCCTTCAGTTGAGGCCCCCTCGGGAACCTGGCATGCTGAAACAGAGCCCAAACACCATGGCTGTGCTCACCTATCTTTTTGCCCATATTTTCTTTATTCGCCTCTCTGGCTTTGCCAACTGTAAGTCCCTCCGTGATTTCCGTGATTCCGCGAATACCACGAAATGCTCATGCCCCATAGGTCTTTATGAAACTTTCGCGCCAAACCTATTCAATCAGTACCGTGCCCCCCAATGTACAAAAAGAATGATCCCGCCGACATAGCGAACTACCGCCCAATCTCCCTTCTTAACACAGATTATAAAATTTTCACTAAGGCACTCACGATTAAGCTGGCCCACATTGCACCAGACCTCATACATCCGACACAAGCAGGATTTGTCCCTGGAAGACACATATATGACCAGATATGGCTCACGAAGAGAATCCTAGACCTTGGTGAGGCAACGGAAATACACGGCGTAATTGTTGCTCTTGACCAGGAGAAAGCATACGACAAGGTCGAGCACGATTACCTCTGGAGGGCACTCCGCAGTTTCGAAATCCCTGAGGAATTTATCAACACCGTGAAGACACTGTACAGTGACGCCTATACCTCTGTGGTGATCAATGGTGTCTTCAGTGAACACCCATTCAAGGTGACACGAGGAGTAAGACAAGGGGACCCCCTTTCGTGCCTCCTTTTCGACCTCGCCATAGAACCTCTCGCAGAATCCCTGAGGCAGTCTGACCTCCAGGGCTTCAAAATCCGTGGCACCGGAGAGCGCCTTATTGCAACACTATTTGCCGATGACACATTAGTTTACCTCTCCTCTAAAGACGACTTCGGGGACCTTGTCGATCTGCTTGATGAATGGTGCACCGCCTCGGGGGCGAAATTCAACATCAATAAGACGGAAATCATACCGATAGGCAAACTTGATCGCAGGAACCGGTTGCGGGAAACGCGATGCATAAACGGGGTGGATGGGACTAAAATCCCGGACCACATTAAAATTGCGAAAGAAGGCGAACCAATACGCACCCTCGGCGCGTGGGTCGGTAATGAAGTACACCAAGTAAGTACATGGACACGCACCTTAGAAAAAAAGATACAGCTCTAGACCAGTGGGAACGAGGCCACCCGACCATGGAAGGGCGCCGCCTAATAATCCTAATGGTCGTCGGGGTATGACCCAATACCTGGCAAAAGTCCAGGGTATGCCGCGTGAGGTGGAGGAAAGACTGGAACGCCGCATACGCTCGTTCCTATGGGGAGAGAAAACACGGCCCACAGTAAATAAAGAGACAGTATACGCCCCGGCCGAGGTTGGCGGGCGGAATCTCCTGGACATTGTCGCGAGAAATGAAGCCATCACTGTCACATGGCTGAAATCATACCTGAAATTTGGCCCTGACAGGCCACTCTGGGCGTTTGTCGCTGATGAACTCCAATCACTAAACATATTAGCCAAAGATGACTCAGTGATTGACAAAGAATTACGCCTGCATGTCTTCCTACAATCCTGGAACAGTGCACGCACAGAACTCCGAAAGACCTAAATGATATGATGAAGGTCGCAATAAACAGAGACGTGAAACTCGAGGGACTCGCAATAAAGCGGGAAATCCAGCGAGAACTCACGATATGGTACCACATAAAATCGCATGCAAAACGAGGCCTCTTCAACCGTGGCGCTGAAATAAAATGCCTAAAGACAGGGCATAAAGTAATAACAGTTGGCGAAACCGAAATCCTGGCACGCCGCCTGGAGGCAGCCGGCCATCGGAATAGACGAGACTGCACCTGTGCAGCCTGTGTGCAGACCAGGGTGGAATGCAATGCCTGCCGGTCACCGCACAATTGCCACACAAAGGCGAGAGAGCTACTGAACTCTCTGCAGGATAAATGGAACCCTCTCAGGTTCCACCCGGAGGACTACGAGTCCGTGGACGCAGAAACCGAAGTACCCCTTGGGGAGAACGAAGTGCTCTTCGACCCGAAGATCACCACTGGAGGATCGCTGGCGGACACGGTCCGTATATTTTGCGATGGTCTAAAAAGTGCCCATGCTGCACCGAATACCCAGATCGACCCCGAGCCCGACGAGGAGGAGATCATCGTGTATACTGACGGGTCAGCACTCAACAATGGGAGAGAGGATGCGCAAGCCGGCGCAGGAATATACTATGGCCCCGGAGATTGCCGGAACCGCGCGATCCGAGTCCCCCCCGAGCTAGGGCCATCCAACCAAGTCGGGGAAATCCTGGCTGTGAAAGAGACAGTAGAAATGAACCCTAAGGACATCCCACTAAAAATAATCAGTGACTCAAAATACACGATTGATGGGCTAACCAAGAACCTCCAACGATGGGAGGACGAAGGATTCCGCACAGCCTGCAACGGGCAACTGATGCAAGTTACGGCGGCGAGACTGCGGGAACGAACAGCTCCTACCATCTTCAAATGGGTCAAAGGCCACTCCGGTATCGAGGGGAACGAGGAAGCAGATAAACTCGCCGGTGCAGCTGCCCTCAAACCGACCTCGACTCTCATCGATATGCAAATACCCCAGAAACTCCTGCTTCCGGGTGCGAAACTCTCCAGCATGACACAGGCTAAAGCCTACAAGATAATCAGAACAGCAAAAATTGACGAGCCAAACTACCAGGAGGCCCTCGACCGGAAAGATACAGCGCGGAACCTTGTTTATACCCAGGAAGCAGCCGTGACTGCAAAGGGGGAAGTACCGTCAATAAAACAAATCTGGCATGGAACAAACACAAGGACATCTCAAGAAGCATCCGATTCTTCTTGTGGATGCTCATCCATAACGGCTACAAAGTAGGGAAACACTGGACTAACATTCCTGGCCATGAAGACAAGGCTGTCTGCGAGAAATGCCAAGTTGAAGAGTCAATGACCCACATACTCACAGAGTGCGAAGAGAACGGCCAGAAACAAGTCTGGGACCTTGCCAGTGCACTCTGGTACAGAAGAACCGGCTCGGAGCTTCGCCCCCTGGTCGGGGAAATTATGGCCTGTGGGAGTATTAAACGCGGGTCAAAACCAGGCTCGACGGACAAAGGAACGTCACGACTTTACCGCATAGTCGTCTCAGAGTCGGCCCACCTCATCTGGCGACTCCGCAACGAGCGGAGAATCCAGGGCCGGGAACCAGCGTCTCTACGGGAAATAACACAAAGGTGGACCAGGCAGCTAAACATCAGATTAGCAATAGACCGCGAGTCGACGAACAAAAATAAATATGGAAAAAAGCGGTACCAAAACCACTAGTGCTTAAGACCTGGAGCAAAGTAATTCAACACGAAGACACACTCCCCGTTGACTGGACAGGGGAGCCCCAGGTTTTAGTGGGTGTCGGGTAAGAGATGAGGACGGGCTGGCCTACGCAGCCCTGAGTCTCAATCCTGCAGCCCCACACAACGCGTCCGGTAAACTGGCCCATTACTACCCAGTGAGGTCGGACGTACGTGCGTAAGTGCATTTCCTGGGGGTGGTAGTGTCGGCGGGGTTTTCTCATATTTCTCCCTGCTCCTTAACGACGGCAAAGTCAGGACGATTAGATCGGTCTTCAGGGATCCGCAAAAACGGTGAGAAGATAGCGCCAATGTATAATTATGTACGGTGCTACCTACCAATGCCATTTTCGTTCCACATAAGAATGAGGCCATTTTTGGAGACATAATCAGAAGCAGGACAGTGAGAGAAGAAGCCCGTGGAAGAGGCTGACAGCGAGCGCTGAATATGCCGGCGCTCTGTTTCGATCAGCGAGAGGCTGAGAGTAAAAGCAGGTGGCCTGACAGCGAGCGCTCGATTTCATTTCAATGAGGTCAGTGACGCCTACAGAAGTCTACAGGCTGACAGCGAGCGGTCAATTTACACACGGTTTTAGCGGCTTGAGCACAAGGACCCCTACGCCGTACAGGTCACGTGATTGTCCCGCGCCTATCTATACAGACGTATTGCCTCTACTTGTATGGGTGTTTGCTGTAGAGGTAAGTGGGTCAGTAGGTTGTTATGTAATGCGGGTGCTGGTCTACGGTTCGAACCTGGTGTAGTGAAAATTTTTAATATAGCCAGCATGATATTTTTTTTCTATTTGTCCTTTCGTTGTCATTCTCCCGTTTCTCCCCGCCCTGTAATTCTTTGACACACAGTGCTCCCTCGAATAAGATCGAATGCAAGATTGTGTTTTAACTTAGGTCGCCGGCTTCAATTAGCGCCACCATTTATAATATTATTGCCTTTTTGAGAAATCTAAAGCTTTCTGCACCCAACGTCGCAAAAATTTACCTGACACGTCACACAGGTACCGACACGGTAATTTTCGTGTGAAACCTCTTTGTTATGCTTTTTAACTCGTTTTCTCCATCTTTCACGGTGAAAGTTCGACCAGGAAACAAGATTCTTTGGCCTCAGCTGCATACCCTTCGGATTCATCCCAAATGTCGGACAACGAAGGTGAAGCAGACCAAGTACCATTTGAGTCAATAATTTGACCCTTTTTAAATGTTTTAGACACACCTCAACCGATGGAGAAGACCATCATTGTCAAATGTAGCCGTTGTTCTTTCAAAGGGCCACTCACCTCGTTTCCTCGGCTGCCAAACCTTAAACACACCAAAGACTGCCATACTTGCGTTGAGAAGAGACGTCAGAAGCGTGCTGATAAGAATGCAGATAACAGAAAAGACAATACCAACTCAGATCCGCAGAGCAAACATCGGCGCGCACCTCTAGGCAAAGACACATCAACAAAAGGTCCCCCAACAATGTCTATGAAAACCTTTACCTCCCTCCTTGAAGACACAAAAAACAGTGCATTCGAGATCCATACCTTCGTCGAAATCAGTGATCTTCAGTCTGATACTGCGAGATCTGGGCATGATTGTGCAGGTGAGCTTTCAAAGATGGCCTGGAAAGCAACAGGATACAGATTTAAGTATGTGTGATTCATGCAGTGAATTAGATCCTTACGACAATTCCACAGCTACAAAAAGAAATCTACCAGCCGCACTGCAACATCAATTGTCACCTACACATTTTATTGTGCTCAGCTGGAAGGTGAAGAATCGAAGCATTCCTTAGCAGATGATCCCAAAAAGAGACGTGCTCGAATGAAGATGGATCGCTTCAAGTGTGATGGCTGGCTTCATGTGACAATAAACGATGAAGCCCTTCAGGTGGCCACTGTGCGGATGACCCATCATCGTTGTCACACACCCTACGTCGATATTTCAATCCCACCAGAAGTCAAGGACATTGTCGAGACTATGAAGAACCTCCCTGCAGCAAAGGTGAGTCTCTTGTTCCGTATGAAACCTATCTGCTCACAAACCTTTGGCTCGGATGAAAGATTTGGGAGGCTGTCTTAAAGGCCAACCCGGATACTGAGCTAAATGAGAAGCAAATCTATCGCTACTGGGCCGACTTGAATGCTAGCGCATGGAGGCTGAATGATGATCAAGTTAAATCAGCCCTCGAAGTCCTCAAAAAATACGAAGATATCTCTGTTGAGATTATTCCAATCACTGCCGAGGATGGAATCTCAGCCATCGCTTTCAGCTTCCGTGAAATCCTCATGAGTTCGGGACTGATGTTGAAGAAATTGCGATGGATTCAACATGTGAGTTTCAACACTGCATCTCAACCAGTATATTTTATTTAATGACAGGGAAAACTAACGCACTGGGCTACGAGTTGTATGCTGTTGTTGCTGAAGCGGATGGGCAAGCTCTTCCACTCGCATTCGCTTTCACCACCTCCACAGATGGTACTGCAGCTGAGGGGGCAAAAGACCGTATGCTTCAGCATGTCCTGGGCCACATCGCGGAATACTGTCCAAACATAATGTTTGTTGGAACTGACAAAGAAGCATCAGAAATTAATGCAACACGAGCCAAAATTCCTGCAGCTAAACATCAGCTTTGCACTTGGCACGGTGTAAAGTACCTGGATGAGCGACTGGTTGAGCACAAGCTTCCAGCAAAGTACGATCCACGTAACGCACATCGGGTCTTTCATTTTATTGACCCAACTTGGGCTCCTGGTGTTACCGCTGGATGGCTTGAGGATGGGGTTCATGAAAATGATGCCCTGACAGAAAGACCCACCGATGGTGCTGACGGCAATGCTGACGACGATGAATCAGAATCCGAGGTTTGTGCAAAGAGTTCTGTATTGGATTAATCTCACCATTCCCCTGTGGTTAAGGATCCCACCTGCCTCCCTCCACTTTTCGTACTGAGGCAAGGAGATCAGCGAATTCCCATTTGGCCAAATCCTCCGAAAATGAAGAAGAAAGAACTCCCTCCGTTTTGTCCAGCCGAGTACAGAGGGACGATTGTACAAAAGTATCGAATTCATGGTCACCAACATCCTGACATCCCATTCAATGATGGAGATAAAACATATCTCACCGCTGAGGAGATACACTATGGTGCCACACTGGACATGTACAATTATTGCTTCGACAATGATCTTGCACAGGCATGGGCTTACCTCTGGAATCGCTGGTACAATCCAACACAGTGGAAGCTTTGGGCTCGTGCACCCGAGGCAGCGATTCCTCGCCTAAATACAACTATGATTGTCGAAAGTCTCTGGAGGAACATCAAACATCGGGATCTCGCTGAATTTAATCGCCCAAGGCTGGACTTGGTTACTCACATTGTGGTGACAAACGTGCTTCCTCGTGTGAAGCGTCGTTTGGACTATATTCGGGGTGCGCGTCGTGTTGGTCGGGCCCAGACTTTGGCCGGATGGCAAAGGGATTTCCGCTCTGATTGGTTGGATATGAGCCGAACGGATGACCACCGGTTAACCGAGAAGGAACTCACCTGGCTCAAAACCCCAAAAACGAACAAGCATCGGGCCGAGAGATTGGAACAAATCACTGCCGAGAGAGCACGTGAGGTGGGCGACTACTACACAGATATTGATGACTGGGTCTGCAGTTGTCCAGCCTTCCTCATCAGCAGATTTCTGCTCTGCAAACACCTTGTTCGTGAAGTGAACAGAAAGCTGAATGATTCTCCACTCACAGACCTTGCCTTCTTCGCAAATCTTCGACGCAATCACTACCGTCCATATTACAGTATCCAGGGCATCCACTACAAGAAAAACAGAGCCGGTAGTGACGAGGACTCAGAGGAGGAGGAATTTGTGATCAAAGTCCTTGGCCAAGGTATAACACGATCTGAACCAGGTTCGTCGCGTGGTGTGTCGCCAGATGTTGGCAGCAGAGACGAGGAAGATCACAACAACATCGGCGATGCTAGTGGGGCCCACAACCTCCGTGAGGGCGGTGACATTGATCTTGATCTTCGGCGTGAGAGGACAGCAGCTGGTGACTTCCAGGATGACGGTAACAGTGATGCTCGCGAGAAGTCCATGGAACAGGAAAGTTCCGAAAGCGAAGGCGAGCGTGTAAGCAAAATTATTTCCTGTTTGATACAGAGGTTGACCGTCCAATTTAATTCCATAGGTTTTCTTCTCTGAAGCTCGGCGCATCAATCTCAAGCGATGCTTTGATTCATTGATGTCCGCAGTTGAAAGACCCGGAGGAGTTCACCCAAAGATGGCGAAGGTTCTGGAGTCCGTGTTCACGAAAGTGGAGAAAGTAGGAGGGGACATAGGGGCTCACAAGAGAAGGAAGACAAGTCAGCGCACTTGGCAGGACAGTACTGCCAACACAATGTACTTGGACTAAATCATAGACTTTCATACCAGTACTATCCATAGAAACTCTCTTTCTTATAAATGTGCTGAGTCATTCTCCTTGAACAGGTAAGTACGGTGAAAACATGTAGATACGCTTGACGCGACTTTGACGCGACGCGGCACGTGAGTACTTAAATAAGAACCGGGTCACGTGTTGTGTACCGTGTGGGGGTCCTTGTGCACCTATCGTTTTTAGCTCGTTCATGAAACAGACGACCAAGCAGACGACGAGTATGGTGGCGGACGGAACTTCATGACAAGCCGGAGTTCCCACCGAATTGCTTCTAGATTGCAGATTCAGCATCAGAATGATCTACTCTAGTGGTAAAATTTTCGTTTCAGAGGAAACGGAGGGGACTGAGCGTGGGAAAAAAAAACGCGAAATCTTCGGCCAGAAAACGAAGAAATTACAGTCGAAACAGGGATGTTCGTACACTATAGAGTTCCCAACTTCGACTTTTTCTTCCACTCTGCAATCGCCACATCCAATTCGCGCCGCTGAACCCACGGTGCGAGCGGTACTTCTTCACTGCAAACTCGGCCACTGGTCCCGTCGCGCCGAGGCGGCGCGTAGTGCAGCACAGCCCCGGACCGGTGATCCGCAATCAAAAACGCGAAATCGCCCCGAGAAAAACATGAAATGTACTTTCTCAAGTTACTCCGACAGGATGATAGGGGGGTCTATTGCGGCCCTAATTCCACGTTTGCGGAATGCTGGGTTGAAACCTCAAGGAGTAGTTACAATTACCAATCGGGACTGAAACTTGTCACGAAGTTCCGTCCGCCACCATATCGACGAGAAGAATGGGCGCATGTCCCATGTCTGTGGAGACCCATGTCTATATAAGGACATGGGTCTGCACCGTGTTTGATCCGTATCCGGACCGGTCAGCACGTGTCCCAAGCGTGACGCCAAGACGTGTCGCGTTACTGTGGGACTGGGCCAGTCCAGTCACTGGGCAGCGGACTTTTGATGGCCCGCTGACTCAGCGTACAGCCACCTCAAATCGCGCCGCTCCTTATTTCCTACTTCTTTTATGTTGCCTGGCTGCATTTAATGCGCAAGATCGATCCATTTAAGTTCCAATATTGTTTCATTGTATAAGACATATAGAAAGTACTAATAATTAATTTTATATGGACACATTAAATTTATTCTTCCATTTCGACATCCTCTTCAACCTCCCACTCCTCTATGATTGCCGGGACTAATGCTGGAACATCCTAGGTGCACTAGGTGATGGATTAGAGTTTCCATTCAGCTGGTACCACCTGTAGGCTGTTCTGAGGGCCGCCAATTTTTCTGGTTACCGTGCATATCTGGTGTTGGCCAACAGATCTGGTACACCACGAGCATGGTATGAGTTGAGTTGGCCATGAATTAATGGAATTGTCAGGGAGCCCATTTCTTCGAGGGAAACCAGCTCCCGATTCAAGTGCGCTCGGAGTTCCTCTGCCTCCTTCTGTATCTAGTAAATTTATCCTATCCCATTTCTTGAGTCATTCAATTTCAATGGCTGTATACCCACTAAAACCCCCACTGTGTAAGTCCAATCGTCCGGCAGAGCAGCTTCGTTCATTAGTAGACCACTCCATCTTTTTCAGCGCAAGATTACCAAATTTCATTTTATTGGTCAGGATTCGATCTCGTCCCAGTGCTGAATTCACGGATTTCAGCCATCTGTTGTGAATCTCAATGTCTGTAATGTTACGGTGTGGGTTCTTCAGAACCTTATCGTTCCGGATCTTCCAGATCGTGTGCCAGGCCGTAGATACCAGAATGGCAAATAATCGTCCCATAGCCGGATAATTTTCCCATTTGAGTGTTTGAATTTAACAAGGTTACAACCGAGGACAAGGCCCAGCTGAGGGAGGGCCACATGGGGTATTTCATGGCCCAGAGTTTCTTGGTCAGTCCCCAAATTAATTTTGCGCCCGATGCATCACACTCCATTGCTATGTGCTCAAGGTTTTCGGGGACGCCACATGTGTGACAAACAGAAAATTCTTCAAGATTATTCATGTGTCCAAAAGTCACCGACTCTGAAAATGTTGTGAATCGACTTCCAGAATAATTCACGGTGGGTTCGTCTTAAATTTGTGGAACGTATAGAGTTCCAAATCATTTCCTCTGTTGGAGTGTACTCAGAAATTTCATATATGGAGCATCGGATGCGGTCTAGGTTGATGAAAGTTGCCTTTCTAAAGGTTCAGAGTGGTTGCCTTTGATAATTTTTGTAAAGATCCGTTGTGAGCCTTGTGAGATTAGAATTCCAGATTTACGCTACGCAACGACGCCTAGGCCCTCATGCGCGCCGCTTCGTCCTCGATGAAGGCATGAACCTCCTTCTTGTCGTACGTGCAAAGGAGCTCTGCTCCCAGTGCTTTCTTGAAAGCCGTGAAGGCTCTGTCCCTGCGAAGTTGTCAGCAGGGGGAAATGAAACGAAGGACGGTAGCTTACCAATCCCGAAACATACGACTCTGGCCACTGATGGCATACATGAGCGCGCGTCGGCGTAGTGCTGCACATGCGGGCTGTCGTGCATCTTCATCTCCTGCAGGGCCTTGCGTGCTGCCTCGACATTCTCCTTGGTGAGGCTTTGGTAGCGCAGGCGTGAGTACTCGGCAAACTGCTCTTGCGCGGCCACCCAGACGGCTTCATCGGGGACGTGTTCGGGCTCGCTTTCGAGCTTTGGGAGGTCAGGAGGCGGGGAGCCGTCCGTCGTCCGAGATATCCACCAGCGGCAGGGCGACTCGGGGGCGAGGAGCTGGCACTTGGCATTGTGCACAGCGCCATTAAAGCCCATCAGAGGGAACAGGTCATCCGGGCGCAACACCAGCACCAGTGTTGCACCCAGAGCGGGGTCGGCCCAAGCGCATCACCCGGGCGATATGGCAGGACAAACCCGCGCATGACTTGGACAGCGTCGGCGTGTTAGCTTCGAGGGCAATTGAAAAGAAATGGGCGGTGAAAACTCTATTTCATATTTTTTGAATGCAAGAAGTGGGCTTGATTAATAATAAAAAACAATATTTTCGGCAATCAATTTACATTGGATTCCGATGACTTCCGGGTTTGTCGTGTGTGTCCGGGTGGATTTGGGAGCATGATGGGAAAAAAGATAAGTACGAGATCCTGCCGGGCGCAGCCATGGCCCTCTACCCCCAAGTTTCTGAAAGTTGTTGGCCTCAGTCAGTATGCGGTTCCCTTCCAAATTTTCAAAGATAATCCAAAGTCTGTACACTGACACAAAAACTATAGTGATGATCAATGGCGAACTCAGTGATCCATATGTCGTTACCAGGGGTGTGAGGCAAGGTGACCCCCTCTCCTGCTTATTATTCAATCTGGCTATTGCCCTTGCATGCGTGCGAAAATCTGATCTTGAGGGAGTAGTCATTCCCAGAACAAATAAGACTTTAGTGGTATCACTTTTTGCTGATGACACCACATCTACTTGAAATCCACTGATTCCATCGAGACTCTGTGGAGCATTCTACGCCTCTGGTTTTCCATCCGGTTCTTGGCTTAATCG
>JARGXW010000989.1:0-45186 GCA_029204085.1 Mycena sp. CBHHK59/15
GTATTTAAATTGTAAGAAAAGTTCCAACAAAAATTACCCTCACCAATTGCTTAAATGTTGGGGTGTGTTGGAAGTCCATGAATGATGGCTGATCAGTCCAGATCCCTTATAAGTGAGACGGTATGGCCTGAAGTAGTGGTTTCTTCCCCAGTTTCCAGCACGAGACCTAAGGTGTTGTTATATCCATGCACTCCAGCTCTGGTCTAACTCCACTTCTGTGATCTCTGACTTCCCGGTTCTTCCAGATTTGCCCCAATTCCGGTCTGGATCCAGATTTCTGGAATCGTTTAGACCATTCCAGACCATTGCTATACCAGCACATGACACCATCAGAACCCCTGCAGAAATCTCCGACCATTTCCGGACTCCGGACCGAACTTTGTTCGGTCTCCGATGCTGCTCTGAAGCATCTTGGGGTTTTCACACAATGAAGGTCTACTGAGTGTTTCCCCTCAATTTCCTCTCTTCTCTGCAAGTACTCCAGTTCCAGTAGTCCGGAACTGTTTGGATCGCTTCGGATCATTGGGTCCTTTATGTCATGACACTTTAAAAGTATTTTCCTGTTTATCCATTTATCCGGAATTCACTTATTGTCTCGAACTTCACTTCACTTCTACTTCTCCATTTGGACAGTGACTTATTGTTACACCTAGGTCACATTACTTATGCTTACTACTCTCCTATTGTCTCAGACTAATCCTTCCCAAGCTATTGTTACTCTTATTGTTTCTTCCTTTTCATCCTCGACAATTAGCTTACATGTATATATACCACTTAGGTAGCTCCAGCACTTCAGCTGGAAAATTAATGTTGTTTCCATGTTTCCTTTCATGGACTGAGTCCTTCACTTTCAACCTCATCCTCGACTCGACTCCGAGTTATGCCCAAACCTCTGGACATCTTCTACTTTGCCTTTACTTCTGGTCTATTTTCCGGTCCATTTCCGGTTCACCTCGTTCTTCTTCATCCTTTGCCTTTGCCTCCATTCGACCTCCAGTTCACCTCAGGTCATCCCTCTGGTTCCCACACCACTCTGATGGAACTCTGGTTTCCTCCAGTTTATCTCCAGGAACCTGCCCCTCGTTCCTGGGCAAGGCATCAATCTTGTTGCCTTTTCCGGAGTAGCTCTACTCAGATCAGACTTCCGAGTCATGGAGTGTTTCCGTTCTAGTCTGGCTCGACAGCCAGACAGTCGCACACCCTTCTGAGCTGTGGTGTTTGCGAGAACAGCCGAATCTTTGCTCCAGTCCTGTTCTGGTTTCCGGAAGTCTTCCGGATCTGGACTCTGGCCGGACTTCTTGTCCCCCTCTAGCTCAGGATATAACAGGCATGGGTGACCATGGATCTGGTAGACAAGTTGCTGGGTGTGGGATTCAATACCCACGGTTAGACCTAAAGAAGTAAAGAAGTTGGAGAGGAGTCAGGGCTAGTCACTGGGTCCCCTTTGGCACCAGGCACTGGGGAATTTTTCTTTCTCCGAGTCTATGTAGAACAAGGGGAAGGGAACATGTGATTCCTCGACAAACAAGATGTGCCTCGCCATTTGAGTTGGAACTATAATGCTGACCATGTGCTGTGCTTTAACTCATGCGTGGCACTGTGCCATAGATAACCTCCACATATGCTGCCTTTCATGAAGTGTGCTGCCCTTCCCAATTGGGTGTGTCTGCCACATCTCTTCTATCCCAGAGCAGGAGGGCTTGGGTGGATGAATTAATTATAGGACACCCTGATTTAATCAAGTCTGAGCTTGGTATGAGGATCCATGCGGCGGACACACCCGATTCAGCGGTGAAGAACAAAGATGTAGTCCCAGGATGGACTGAGGTCATGCCTGGTTGTACTGGGCAGTGCCACTGAGCCGTAGAACAATGTCTCCCTCTCAATGGTCAAGAGGGAGACTCTAGAAATAGAACAATCAGTACAGTAAGAATAATAGAATATTTCAGTCATTGTCGGCTTGAAACTCAGAATGCAAGGCATGCACAGGTAAATCAAAGTGAGTGGATAGTGATAGGTCCCATAAACTACTATGTAACCTGGTCCGGGATACAGTAAAACTGCAGCCCAAAATGACCCCCTACCTAGTCTGCATTATAGAGTAAAAGAGCCTGAAAACCAGTGAACCTTGTCCACCATAGAGGAAATCACTCGGAGTGCAGAATTTCTTTTGGTGTGTATGTGCCCAGAGCCACAGAATAGTGTAGATTTTTTGCGAACATCTGGGCTGAACTCCACTGATCAGAGACTTGAATTGATTTAACACACCAGAACAGACTAATTCCTGGTCAAACAGCCCAAAATTTTGAGCTGGGAGAAAATTCTCAACTTTACCTCCTAAAACCTTGTCCAAGATAGAGTAAAACATGATCAAGAAGGCCAAATTTCATAGGGTAAAACTGCCCATATTTTGGGCTCAACTCGGACAAGGTTACATGGTAGTTTCCAGCAGCCTATAGTGCTGGTAAGAGGGAGAGAAGGTCCTCATTGGGACAGCTGCCTGCGTACTCTCACGACACCGGAGCTCATGAAACCATAGCAACATTGATCAAACCATTCCCATTGTGATGGGAATCAGGGCTTGAACACTTCTTGTTTGAACACCCCAAGGACAAATATTGCGACTGCATATAGTATTCGAACACTGTTGAGAACAGTGATTGAACATTTTGATCGTGGTCAGGTTGAACACAGATTGAACACATTTCGGTTATCTTCAGATCTGTTTGAACCAATCTGAACAGAGCTAAAAAGGATAGATTGAGTATGAATTGAACACATGTTATATACCGAGCCGAAGGAAGAACAAGATGAAAGACTCTGGAACCGGAGGATCGGAACTTCCGGAAAGTATATGGGGAGATAACGCAAGCACCACAGGACAGTAGGATGTGCGTACTACCGAGGCCGGTGAAGGAAGGAAGACCGGGGAATTAACCGGAGGACGACTCAGTGCAAAGCGGAGAGCAAAGCAACGTTAATTATCAAACTGAAGTACATGGCATAGTTAAGGGTTTATATAGCCAAGTCCTAATTGTATTCCTAAAAAGGTGCGAGTCAGGTGACCTGTCGGACATAACAATAATACGAGTCCCAAAGAGGATGGAGAAGTGATGTCGGAGAAATGACAATAAGAACATGGATTATAAAGACGGATAAATGGGAAACACTCAGTAATTCTTCATTGCGTAAAAACCTATGATCCGCAATGGGTCCGAGGATATTCTGTCCGGTTCCGGACAATGACCGGAAGGTCAAGGACCAAGAAAGCATGGATATAACAACACAAGACCTTGAAATTGAGCATAAACAACAGGAACAGAGTCATAGCCCATAAGCCATAGAGGCTACAAAAGCATTGACATTTCATGGTATAACATGTGCTTTTGACCATGTGCTCACACTACTTATAATGTTCAACAGGGGCGGCTCAACAACAGTTTATGAATTTCTGTTGTGAGGCATATGTAGACTGGGCAATTCGAATGAAAATGTGGCAATCCTGCCTGTTTAGTGAGCAATGGTAAATTGGCTAATTCAAGCAAAGATGAATCCAAGCAATGGGTGTCACATCTCAGATAGAAGTGATAGCAAAACTGGAACCTCTGTTGTGAGGACAAAGAAACATATGAATCTGATTCATAACTTGCACTGGTTGAGCATTTCAATTTTTTCACCTTCTTTTTCAGTGAAAAATGTTGTTTA
Source organism: Mycena sp. CBHHK59/15 (assembly GCA_029204085.1). Classification (NCBI taxonomy): domain Eukaryota; kingdom Fungi; phylum Basidiomycota; class Agaricomycetes; order Agaricales; family Mycenaceae; genus Mycena; species Mycena sp. CBHHK59/15. The sequence goes on from JARGXW010000989.1 coordinate 3,706, forward strand.
TTTTTCAGACATTTTTCACTGAAAAAGAAGGTGAAAATTTTAAAACATTTTCAGCACTTTCTCGATTCAAGGTGAAAAATTTGAAATAAAATAAGAAAGTGATGAAAATGTTTTGAAATTTTCACCTGCTTTTTCAGTGAAAAATGTGTGAAAAATAAACGACATTTTTCACTGAAAAAGAAGGTGAAAAAATTGAAATGTTCAACCAGTGTTGAAAGAAACATAACTTGTACAGGTTAGATCATTAATGTCTTTGTCAATTATGTTGAGTAACATTTGTTCCAATCACTGGTTGAACATTTCAAATTTTTCACCTTCTTTTTCAGTGAAAAATGTCGTTTATTTTTCACACATTTTTCACTGAAAAAGCAGGTGAAAATTTCAAAACATTTTCATCACTTTCTTATTTTATTCGAATTTTTCACCTTGAATCGAGAAAGTGCTGAAAAAGTTTTAAAAATTTCACCTTCTTTTTCAGTGAAAAATGTCTGAAAAATAAACAACATTTTTCACTGAAAAAGAAGGTGAAAAAATTGAAATGCTCAACCAGTGAATCACGTAATTCAGGTTGAACAGTCGTTTAAACATGGGTTGAACAGTGAACAGTGGTTTGAACATGGCTGTGCAGCGCTGAACAGAGGTTGAACATGAAAGGGTCAAGGATGGCAAGTACATTTTGATAGTCCATTTTCCATTTACACTTCAATCTTGATGAATTAGGAATGCTTGACATAATTTGTATGTTCTGTATGGTCAATGGGTCAAGATGTGTGCTTCAACCAAGCCTGACACAGCAGGCAAGTGCTGTGGCCATGCATTCATGGCATATGACAGACACCTGCCACAGTGTTTGCATGGTGTTTGCCATATTTCCCTTTGTTCTATTTTTAATCGTGATTGTGCCTTCGTGGAACTGACTGAGACCGACTGATCATCTGAACAATTGGGTCATAGAATCTTGAGCCAGGAGATGCTGTGAACCCCTGTACTTGCAGCTGGGAGTACTGCAGGGTGCAGAACAACATTCACCTTGAGTTGACCCTACACCGGAATAAAAACCTGGGCCCGGGGAAAAATCCGGGACCCAGCAAATTTATGGTAGCACACTAAGACAGTGTTGGCTCAAGAGATAGAGCAAGATTCATGCAACAAGGTTCATATCTGTTGCGATACAAGCATTGAGTTAGCAAAAGATGCCGAAGTTGGTGTTCATGGTTTGACAGCTCGACTAAAATAGAACAAAGGGAAATGCGGTGCAAATGGCAAACACCATGCAAACACCATGGCAAAGGTCGGTCATACACCATGAATCCACGGCCACGGCCCTTGCCCCCTGTGTGAGGTGTTGGGCAGTCACCAGTTCAATTCCCAGTCTCTGCCTTTTTGGGAGTCATCCACAGTTCTAGCGGCCTCTTCAAACAAGCAGTGTTTGAACACTGATTCCCATCACAACAGACATTGTTCAAACAAAGATGTTATGGTTCCTTGAGGCATCAGAGTGCCACAGGCCAAAAAAAATTGAGGCTAGGGCCTCAGAAATGGAGGAACATAGCAGTGAAAAGTTGATTTGAGTTTTAACATATTATTTGCTTTGTACTGCTCCCACCGGAGTCATGCTGCAGGCCTAGCAAAATTAGAATTAAGCCGAAAGAATGAAATCAAATGTTGAAATGTATCCTTCCCTCAGAAATTTGTAATAGCAAGCACAACACATGGTCAACAAATGGTTTCATTGATATTTCCTCAATGACATGAGATTTGCAGTCCCCAAAACCACACTGTACAAGTCCGAACTTGGTTTCCATACAGAAATGGTATCAGATGCCCCACAGGGCTGTTTTTTTTGCATATCTGTTCTTCAATATTATTTTTCAGGTTTACTGCTGGAAGGCCTCTCCTCAACACAGCGCCAAAAAAAATCAGGATGAAAAATAACAAAATGGAATCACAAATGGCCAGGGATAAGGAAAGAATCAGAATAAAAGCTGCATATTTTGGGGAAAAAAAGAACAGCCAAGCTGGGAATCGAACGAGTGGTAGGTCTAAATAAGGCAAAAAATGAAACTATAACAATTTTGAATAACCACTGCGCTACAAAGGACATCGGATGAGGTGGCCGCAGTGTAGGCATATATGATTGAATCACAAATCTTTTGTTGCAGACATGACACCAGAGGTGTGAATCCTTCGGCTAACGCAAATCCTTCAGTGCGTCGCGAACTGGAATTCTGCGCAAAGACGTACTTATAGGGAGTGGCCAAAAAAGCCGGGGTCATGTACGGTTGTTTGGCTGGTTACAGCTCAAACCCTCATGTTAGGGTCCCAAATTGGGATGTCATGGAGGGTCTGTGTGCGAGACTAAGAATGTGTCAGTTGCGGATCGAACATCTCATTCACTGTCCCATTTGCATTAGCGACTTCCGCCAATATTTTAATTCGCATGAACATCGACTTCGAAATCGGAATGTCTTAAAATAAGAAAATTCTCCGATAATCACAGGGAGGTTTAACTCCCTTTGTCTACAAGTACTTCGAGACTACGCCGCTCATGGATTGAACGCGCATGCCTTGAACGGAGTCCTGTGGATAGATACGCAACGTAGTCATTGGATTTTAAGATTCCCAACAGAGGTGAGACAGATTACTAACGTACGGGAAAGAGCTTGTCCTACGCCGGGCAACGTCCGCATGACTTACGAGTCGACAATACTAATTTGGAGCGACGACCCCCGACGTTCGGTCGATCGTTTTGTCGTCGCCGCAGGCTGGGATATTCAGCGCGGTAGCGGTAAAGCATGAGAAATAACATCCGATCCCAATCATGGAGCCGGCATCTTAAACCACTCCCTCCTCATCTCCTCGTCGTCCCTCTCCGCACACTCCAAAAACACAACGTGCGCTGTCCCTCCCGGTGCCGGCACACTCGCTAGCCCCACCCAAAATCTTGCGCATCTCGTCATCCAGGCGTTGCGGACCCTTCCCTCCCAAGCGCGCTGGTACCATGGGCTGGGCCTCCAGCACGACACTCTCCAGAGCGGGCAGCATCGGTCCCTTCGGCTCCGAATCTGCATCGGAATCAGCGCCGCCGACGCACAGCGCAGCTCGCACTTCCTTCGCGAACGCCGGCGCGCCGCGCAACCCTGCGACGCGGAGGTGCGTGAGAGCGGGGCACGCACGCGCGAGTGCGGTGGGCAGGCCCGCGGGGGCACGGTTGCCCGCGAGGTGCAGGCGCTCTAGGGCGGGGAGCGCGCCTGCGTGAGGGAGGGGATAGAGCCCGCGCACGGCAAGGGCCGCGAGGCGCGGGAGGGGCACGCGGAGCGCCGCGGCGAGAAGCGCGGGGGCGCCGGCGAGCGCGAGCACGCGGAGAGTCGGCCGCGGCGAAGTGGAGGAGCGCGAGCGCCGCCGGCGCGGGGAGAGCGGGCCCGAGGAGGAGACGGTGAATGCGCCGCGCGGGGGCGGGCGTGGCGCCGAGGAGGGCGAGGATGGGGGTTGCTTGGGTTGGGGAGGAGATGGCGAGGGTGTGGAAGACGAAGGGCGCGGCGACGGCGTGGAAGTAGGCGTTGATGAGGAGAGGGCGAGGGGTGTCCTGCCCCCGGCGGGAGACGCGCAGGCGTATTCGAGGATGAGCGAGTGGAGCTCTGGGGGCAGTGTGTCCATGGTGGCAGGAAGAGGACTGTGCTATCAATGAGTGTCAGTACGAATCTTTCAAAGAATCTACAAAGGCGTGTCGATGGCGACATTTCGCGACATTTCGCGATCACGTGCAAGGTTGCACGCCTATTTGAAATCACGATTTGGACGGTTGAAGCCAAGCATCCGCGATTCCGGACTACTTGAATGTCTTTCAAAAACTGAGAACGTTCATGCGCGTACAATGGAGGAGACGTACCGCAAAAACCAAACTCAAAGCACCCGAAGGTGCTTGCTTTTGCTTCTATCCAGTCCCTTACAGAACAATTCTCCTTCAAGTTAGACCGAGCGCCGATAAGGACATGCTGCCAGAGGTGGATAGAAAAAGTGCGGGTGCCTGGCTCGTTTATTTCAGATATAGCAGAGCCCCGAATCAATTGCACGTCGATTCCTTCTCCCCTGCGTGCCAGCCCAGGAGACTCACACTTACGTATCGTGATTGCTCTGAGGCGATGAATGCAAGGAGCATGTAGGGACCAGAGCTAGAAGCTACACAAGTTGTCGATCTAGATCGCCCGCTCGGTTCGCGAGTTTGCGGTCTGATTTGCATTTGGCGCTCGAATGACAAAACACTGACATTCACCATGCTCTGGCTGCTCTGGCATCGGTGAATGCAGTCGCTTTTATCAACATTATCTAGTGGAACTCTGGGATCTATGACTATCTGCCATTCATGTCCTGTTCAGAAATATTTTCTTGAAATACGTGCTTTTTCTAGCTGTCTATGAAGCACCAGAGCTCGGTTCTGCAATTTCTCTATTAATCACCGCCCTGGGCCTCATTAGTCGGTCTCTGGCAAGGGGAAAGAGGCTTTCTGCCGGTGTAAAATACTATGAAATCGAGTACTTCCTCTAAATCTGAGGAATTCCGCGCTAGGCGTTGCTTTGCTGATTTTTTCGTCAACGACTCAAATTTCGGATCAAACCCCACGTTGTAAATTAAAAATTGGATGTCCTCATCTTCTGCTGCGATTACCCTGTACGTCCTCTGACGGACTCGACCTGCCGAAAACCGCATCAGTGCTATGCCAGTATGATACCGCTGAAGGAATTATTACTAAGGGGGTAAATAGGACTAGTGAAACGAAAGGTGTGGAACACCTTCAATTTGAATGTCAAACTGATGGGTCCAATATATAATTGAGAGACAGCAAATGAACAGCGAAGATCGAGGACATTGCATAATCAACTTGGGCTTGAGGCCACTGCTTTGCATGGCAGTACAAGTCCGGTTCTTTTGATCCTTGGACTTCACTAGGCACAAGTCGACTCATGGGTGACTCAGACCTGTGACTGTGGGTACCTGCATCTGAAAAGGTTGAACTCAGATCCACAGTGATTTGACCTGCGAGTTGGACAAGTACTTGCGGGTTTTGCAAAACTCGCGAGTAACTGTAAGTACTTGCGAGTTTTGCTCATATTTTGTATGCACAGCAGCAAAAATAAGTGTTATACTTGAAGTACATCACTAAAATTGTTATCCACTGAGTGTTTAACAACAGAAGAGCCTTCACAAAGCTTCTGAAGACATTTTAAGCTATCAGCTCAGCCAAAATAGAGTCAATCACCTGCAAGTTTGGTGAAAGTTTTATTGAAAACCAAACCCAGATCCTCAATGAGGCATGAGAACAGGTACCTGAACCCACGAGTAGCTAAACTTGCGGGTTTTCCCATGGATTAACTCATAATGACCCACAGGTTACCCGGACTTGTGCTATGCCTTAGACTTCACTGGTGATTGGTCATTCAATTTTTTTGAACCTACTTACAGCTAAGTGCAGTACCAAAGGCATGGTCTTTTTTTCTTTCTTTCTTTTTCAGATGTTTTTGATGAATTCGTGATATCTCAGCAAGTTCTGCACCTATTGAACTGAAACCTAGATAGATCTTCAAGAATAATGAATCCGCAATTAGTTATAGAAGCAGATCAGAAATATATATATTATTACCTATGTACCATCAAATGGTGCTGCCTGAGTGCAAACGGGCCCTAGCGTGCTGTGACAATGTCTAAACCCTCTAGGATTTTGGTCTCTTTCCAACTTGATACATGATATGATGGGAAACTACCAAGCTGCACCAGCTCAATGTGGCTCGATGTGACTCGATCAAGCATTGAGTCATATCAAGTCATGCTTGAAATTGTCAAGGGAGACACCCCTAAAAAGGCAATCTTCCAGCCTTGTTAAATGGGAGATATAAAGGTGGACTGCCCGCCGCACTTTCAGATTGTCGGGAAGTTCCTATTTCAATTTGACAGTTAGTGTGGTAGAAAGTAGTGATTTAATCAAAGATTTCTGATCAACTGGAAACAACGAAATTCCGCTGAATGATAAAAGCTGGCGGAATGTTAAACTTTTAATAAACCTTTCAGGTTGGCGTAATGTTAGAGGGAATTTTGCTACTGGTCCGGCATTTTCCGGACCAGTAGCAAAATTCCCTCTAACATTAAGCACACCTTTCAACAGGTTGGAAATGATTGACTGCGTCGAGGAGAAGTACGGGTGTATTGTGATCTATTTTACCACGGATGCCAATGGCGGTAGCAAGAAAGGCTGCATTCTCCTAGGCAAAAAAACAGCCGTGGTTGATTTTGCCATCGTGTTGGGCGCATCAGGTAGGGCACCATGTCGAGTTACCTCCACCTATAAATGATCTAACCGTTAATCCAGTTCCAGCTGATCCTCGGGGATTACTTCAAAATGAACGATATCACAGCCGTCATCGCCGAAGACGCGACCGCTCTGATTGGTTGGCTCAATAACCATGGCAAGGTACGCAAGAGATTCGACGAGTCCCAAGCAACCATCAGCCAGGACCGCAATGCGGGCAAGATCGTTGTTCTTGCTTACTTGGTCGCTAATCTCACCCGCTGGACCACCCATTTTGTCGCTTTTTCGCGTCTCTTTGCCGTCCGCAAAGCGCTTCAGCTTGCCGTCCTCCAGAAAAAAACTGCTATCATTGCTGCTGAAGTTGGTGCGGCAGTGTCGACAGAGGCGGAGCGGCTTAGTAGTGATGCCAACAAATTCTGCGCGCTGATCGAAGACACTACCTTCTGGAGCGGTCTTGAAATGGTTCTCGGCGACTTGGAACCGATCTGCCTCGGCACGAACATAAATCAGAAAGATTTGACGCATTTGGACCAAGTGCTTCTCACGATCGCTGGAATTTTCCTACGCTTTGCAGACCATCCGGAACCGGAGGTAAAGGAGAAGATGCTTGTCTGATTGGAGAAACACTGGAAGGACTGTGACCAGGCGGCATTTCTCCTCACATTGATCCTTAACCCGTTCAAAAAGCTTTCGTGCTTCGGACCAAACACAAATTTGAACCAGTTCAAATGCCGCAATCTTTTGATTCTGGTGTGCAACCTATTCACGCAAGAATACTGACACTGACAGCCTCGATGATCGCTATACCGGTGCATGAACTTGCGTCCGGATAACGAGGACACTGTGCAGCAACGGACAGTGAAAGAGAATCAAGTCTCGAAGGCGATATGCAGTATTTGTCAGGAACGGGTGATTTTGCCGATTTCATCCCAGACGAGTGGCGAAACATCCATGTAAGCAGGATCATTGACATTGATGCGACTGAACGTGAACTATTCCAGGAAAACGAGGATCCCATTGCCGTCTGGGAGGCCTGGACGGACTCGCAGCACCTCTCAGAGCTTGCACACTTTGCGATCACGCTGCTTCACATTGTCGCGAATCAGGCCGGTTGCGAGCAGACATTCTCGCGAACAAAGATTGAGCAGGCCGACCATCGGAATAGACTCGGGCTCGAGAAAACTGACAAGAGGACGAAGGTGAGTGAATTAATTTGTCCTCGACATTGTAGACTAATCTCGCTGCAGGTCAAGGCACAGATTCGATCTGAACATCAACAGCAAGGTCTTAGCAAGCCGCGCGCGGGCCGCAAAAACCACAAGTCCCTCGAAACATTGCTAAGTGTTCCACACTATCGAGATCTCCTCAAAGACCAGGATGACGAGGATCACAGCGAGCGCGGCCGAGCACTTGTATCGAGTCCCGAGAGCTGGAGAACTCAGCTGGCAAAATGGATCGGTGATGCAAGAGAGGCTGAGCGCACTGATAATGTAGGAGACGCTGAGGAGGGCGACGATGCACACACCGACGACACCCAAATTCCGAATCGGCTTCCCAAATGGACAGCAGTAACCCTCCGAGTCCTATTTGGAGGTGCAGACAAACTTCGTGATCGGAAACCGTCAGCCCAGGCAATGGAGGAGGAGGAGGAGTTGATGCAGGCCTTTGCAGATGCAGCCGAGGATGAAGTGCTGGACGATGGCACGATAGAAATTGATTCGGAGGACGAGTATCAGGCATAGTAATAGCTGCATCAAAAGCGTGGGAATTTGATTCCAAAGGCTTTGGCTGCCCTTTGGCCCAAAGACCTTTACCCTTTGAAAGGCCTTTGGCTCCCCGAGACCCCAACTCAAAGGCTTTAGGGCGGACACTGTGTGGCTCAATGGCTTTCTCATTGGGATGTCAATTCTAGGTCAGAAGTGCCAGATGTGTGTTTTGAGGATTGTCCTGCAGTGGAGATGCCAGAGCAGTAAGGCAAGCAGCCAGGTAGAATATGTGTATGGCTAAGACAGGAATATATATGCTGACTATGCTACAATATGGCAGCCACAGCATCTGAGGCCATTTCTATGCACCTGACTCGCATTGGATGCCTAGTAGGGCCACACCCTGCCAGTGGGAGTACAAGCAAAAGAGGATTCCCCCCCTGCATAGCATGTGCTATTGTGACTCACATCAAGTGCGGCACATGATGCCACACATCAACGGCACATGGCCAAAATGGGTATCTGCCCAATGTGTCACAGATGCTCTTCATGTACCACACATCAGATATATGTGGGCACTCCATCTTGTACACCCTCAGTCTTGTGGGGTGCTTCTGTTGCCTCGTGGAAACCAGATTGTGCTTGTGAAAAAGTAGGCTGTCTGGGTCAGTATATAAATCTGCAAGGGTGTTCCAATCTGTCAATGAAATAACTGGGGCCATTTTTATTGCAAAACCTGTTATTACCGAAGTGGGTTATTGATTTTGTCGGGGTTTCAAGTTATTGACTTGGCACCCGCCTAGTTATTGATCCAGCCCACGTTTTCGGTAGTTGATCCACCCAACGCTGGTTATTGATCGAGCCATACATAGGTTATTGACCTACCCTCACTTTTTCACTTATTGATTCAGCCGATGTTTCTAGTCTTGAACCACCGAAATGTGTTAGTTGACTTACCTTTTTCAACTTATTGACGGAGCCTTTGTACCTTACTGATCTCACCCATGTGTGACTTATTGATCTGCCCCGACTTTTCCTAAGCCTGTGTTATTGATCTGCCCTATGTCTGTTTATTGATTTACCCTGACTTTCCAATGCCCAAGCTGTTGTTCCAGTCATCTTTACAGTATTGAATTACCAAAGCATTCTCATTGTAGGTTATTGACCTGGCCATACCTAGTATTGATTCGCCCTCACCTTTCAGTCACCGTGTTATTGATTTGCTTTCATTTTTCTCTGGTGGCCTTATTGACTTGCCTAAGGTTTTCTGGTGATCTGCCTTCACATCCACATATGATTGTAAACTCATATGTATCCTCCTGCTCACTGGTGCTACTAATTGATCTGCCTACATCTACCTATTGACTCACCCATACTTTTCTGCTCTGGTATTATTGATTCACCTTCACATTTTTGTGGCAGTGTTACTGACCTATCCTAGGTTTTCTTGGGTAATCTGCTTGGCATCGACACATAAACTTGTATCTTCTTCTTGCTCAATCTCTGGTACTCTTTGTAGCCCACACTGAGTCCTTCTGTACCTCAGCTTATGTATGCTGTTCAAATTGTATAATAAATACCCATGCCTGCGGAACACCTTTCACACACATATGGTTTGACCAATACGCAGCACGTGGGTGGATCAATAACTTGAAGCTGGATTCCCAAAAGCATGGGTGGTTCAGTAACCTTGACCCAAAAAGTTAGGGGAGTTCAACAACCGAAAGTTGTGCTGAGTCAATAACTTGCCTCACATAATGTATGGATTGATCAATAAATATGGTGTGGGTGGATCAATAAGTCAGGTGTCAAAAAGTAATGGTAGACCAACTAATTATGTCGGTTGTGTCAGTAACCACTGTTTGGTGGATCAATTAGGATTCGAGGCTGAGTCAAGATGCAAAAGACGTGGGTGGTAAAAGTGCAGGTGAATCAATAACTGTAAAAAGGCAGATCAACAACTCAGATTTTGCTGACTCAATAACCGCATGTAGGTGAGATCAATAAGCCTGATGACAAAAGTGCAAGCAAGTCAGTAACCAAATGGCAGGTGGATCAACAACGGAAATGTCCGGCCACATAAGTAACCGGCTAGGGGTCAAAACATATTTTCGATTTTTATTTATTTCGACTCTCTCAGCCAACCTACCTACATACCACGTGACCTCTAAGTCGGGTAATTCTGCATGTGCAAGGTGTCCGGAAATTGCCGAAGTACTGTCAATTTTGGTCAAGGCCGCTCCCTGTGGTCAACAAACCTCTCGGAGGAGCATCATAACACTCAGAATATAATTTATGCATAACTCATAAGTTGTATGACTTTTTCTCTCTATTCAAGCTTCAGGTTCCAAGGTCTTGGTCAACAATGCAAGTTAATCATGGTAAATAGACAGATCTAGATGAAGTTGATAAATACCGGGCCTTTGGAACAAGTCTCACAAATTGAAAGCTCATCATACACAAAGATCCACCTAAATGCAAAGAATCATAATTTTCTATGACATTGTTCCCTTGATGAGTCGGCAGAACAGGGGCTCACAAAGTCGGAGGTTGCTCGAATGACACCCTGGGAGCTTGGTTAGACCTCAGTGATTCATTAAAACAGCTTTCAGCAAACTGCAGGTCATCCTGGGACTGATTCCAACCCAAATTCTGATGGTACCTAATTCCCCCCCCCCCCCCCCCTGACAGCCAGACCTACCTACCTGCCCCTGTGCCAGCTTGACCAGCCCAGACACCCTTGTAAATCTGTAAATGCAGCCCATGATCAACCAAAGTTCCTCCTCATACTTACAGATCTCCCATTCCTGTATTCTTCAGCTATTGTGATGCCTGTTCACATCTCGGATGTGAAAATGTGCTTTATCAAATCAGCCTATACTTACAGGACTTATGGAGATCTCATATATCTGATACCCATAGTTACGACCGAACCAACAAAAGGCCTCCAGCTGTGACATATACAGTCGATCAAGAAACAACAGTCTCAGCTGCCATAAGCAACCATCTTCTACTGTGTGTCTCACTTGTATTTGTTTGTTAATTATTTAAAATTTTAAACTTTATTTCCACCAGCAATACACCGTATCGAAAGTGGTACCACATATACAATGAGGGGGGTCAGTGGCTGAACAGGACAAACACCTTTGTGGAAGTCGGAGTAGAAGACAATGACCGAGTTGAACTCAGTGAACTTCTCTCCCCTTAAGTGTGATGACGACAGGTTTAATTCGAATGCTTGCTGCAGAAATCATGTCTATTTCCGAAATAACTGACTACAAAAGTAGACTGATTTGCGCCGGTGGAATTCTGGGAGGTGCTAGCAGGTTCAAGGCGAAAATTTACACACAACTAGGAAAGCCATGATGACTTCCGCAAACTTATTGTTCAACCAAGGAACTGAAATCAGCCCGTATGTGATGCTCGATGATCTCGTTGATAAGGTAAAGAGACATGCTCAAGGCATGGACCCAGGCTTAGAGAAGGCAACAAAGGTGCTAGTTTTCATGCAAGTGTCGTCTGGCATGAATGTCAGGAAGGTCTTATACAGTTCGTGAAAAGCTGGCAGAAGGGTCCGGATCTGGCATGATGATGAATATCACATCATTCCTTCGGATCTTCCATCATTGGAGCTGTTTCTCTCATCTGAACTGAGCTCAAGCTACGCTGCATGCAATTTTCTTAACTGGGGTGGATTCCTGCTAGTCTATTTTAATTGTACTGTACTGTCGCAAACCATTCTATGCCTCACCCATTCAAGTCCACCCTCAACCCTCTCACCTGCACCCAGCCCCTCTTATCAATCCCGCCGTATCCAATGACGCTGCATCCACTGCAAAAAACTACGGAAACAGGGAATTGAACCCCGATCTGCCCCCAACCGCATCCCACACGGGTGATCACAGGGCCACACTATCCTTTGCACCATATCCAAACATATTCTCTTGGAGGGAAAGTGAGCTTGTTAGGTGCTGTAGCCACAAGAATGGAGAGCGCGATGACGAGAGGTATGCTGGAAAGTCGAATTTCGGAATATCTGTTCAGTTACAGTTATGCTTTCAAAGGGATGGAATTGAAGCAAGTATCATATATCATAGACTCCTTAAATGTGTTAAATCAATTCAAGTCTCTGATCAGCAGTGTTCAGCACAGCTGTTTGCACCAAATCTACACTATTCCGTGGCTCTGGGCACATACACACCAAAAAAAGTTCTATGGCGGACGAGGTTCCCCTGTTTTCAGGCTCTTTTATTCTAAAATCTGGACTAGGTAGGGGGTCATTTTGGGCTGCAGTTTTACTCCATACTGGACCGGGTTACACGGTAGTTTTCAGGGGCCAATTAGCATATGGGTTCTGAATTGTGGCATGCTGCTTGCAGCGCATTCTGTGGTGACTTCACTTCATTGGCGGACGCCACTTGTCCAAGATGCCATACTACCCCGTTATTGATAGACAGCGTTCACCTGTCTCCGAAAACCTTGACACCGGTCAAAAAGTTCTCGTCCTGAGTTTTGATGGAGGGCTAAGCCAACCAAGCACTACTGCTTTTCGTACGGATCACTGACCTTTTTGGGATGGGCCCAGTCCAGGCCCTCTGCACAAGCGGAAGTGACTTTTGCTCCGAGTGTTCTTGGATCCCCCCAAAAAAATACAGAATGGGCAGACAACAGGGTGTATTTATTGTAGCACTTTTGCAAATTTATGCCTCACAAACTTGAAGCTTCAAAAGACAATGAATTTGTTGGAACGTGGTAGTCTGGAGCGAGATACAGCCAGGCATACCCAAAACGGTAATCCTTGGCATCAAAGAATTGATGCAACAGGTCTGAGTCAGCGGCTTGAGTGCGGCCATCATTTTATCAACAACATCGAGCGCGCCTAACCGTTATTACACGCAATCTGCAGCCGAGATCAACAACCCCATTGCCAAGAATAACGGAATTTCTCTTGGCAACCCTTGGAGTCTCTTCATGTATATCGCCCACTGCTTCCTCGTACTCCTACCAATCTCGAGCATCCCGATGATAATCAGAGGTAGTTAAAGCCAAGAAATGCATACAGATTACCAGCAGAACCAAGCAGGACGGTCGAGAGATAGTTTGCGACTCTTGCCTCAGTTGCCGAAGTGATGGGATTGCCAAAGGCAATCTGGAAATCACCGAGTGGCGCTCGCGTGGGTCAATATCCGCGATCCAGAGATCGCTTAGCCCTTGGAGACGGGCAACAGAATCGTGCGTCAAGTTAGACGCCCAGCACGCCACCAGAGCGAGACGGGCGGCGTAATCCCCACGTGCCCACTCAGATCCTCTTGTCATCCATGAGTTCTTTTTCGGGTTGGGCCTAGGTACCAATTGCAACAAGTTTCAGCTCGCCCACTTACGCTACGCTTTGCTCATTCTCTATGTGGAGCTTTTGGACGTGCTACGAGAAGATCACGACAGGGGTAATGGCTCATAACGACATCTCATTGTGCTGGTGGTCAGTGACTAGGTATCAGTAGGGCCCCAGCTCTTAGTTGAGCGTCATGTCCGCCTTAGAATTGTCCTCAGTAAGGCTCCCTTAGCACCATAGTCTTCATACACTCAACCTCTCCACAAACAGGGCCCTTCCTCTCAAATGGCGGGCATACTGCCAAGAAACGCTCTCCCGATCTACGTCGAGCTCACCGCCATCGTAATCCCACCACGAAAACTGGGACTCCCCGACCGCATCCGTCCAGCGTGTACCTTCTTCCCCATGCCGCTGTCTCTCGGCTGGGACGCCAACCCAGGCGAAGAGGAACTGCCCGCAGATGCCACGGTCCCTGGGCTCCTGCTGTCCGACATCGGCTCGGGCGCGACGCGCCAGGTGACCGCGCGCTGGATGCACGAGCTTTACAAGCACGCCGTCGAGACCCACCCGGCCGGCACGCTCGTCATGCACCTGCGCGAGGCGGGGTTCACGCACACGTTCGGCTGGGCGCACGCGCTCCTCCTCGCGACGTTCTCCATCCAGCTCACGCTCGTGCTCTTCGCGATGACGCACGGACAGCGGCGCGAGGGCTGGCTCGTGTTCGCCGGCGGGCTCATCCGCGTCTTCGAGGCCGTGCTCGCGTGGGCGTACCCGCGACACCGCGCGCCGCGTTCCGAGCACAGGGACGCGCCGCGTTACTGCGCGTTGCACACCGGGATGACCACAGGCCACCTAATCGTGCTCACGCACCGCTTCGGCGCGCACGGCAAGTGCGTCAACCTGGAGGACGCCGCCGCGCCACTGCCGCGCAAGGCCACGGGCCGCGCGGCGCAGTTCGAGCGCGCACTCTACGTACTGTTCAAGGTCTGCGTGTGGACGCAGAAGGGCGCGAGCCTCGTCACCTCCGCGAACGGGTACACCATCCCCATCGTCCTACTCCTCGGCACCACCGTGATCGAGTTTGTTGCTGCGACGGCTGACACGCTTCCCGCCACGTCGGCGGTGACAGTGCTGGACACGGGCAATTCCGTGCTCGATCGAATCACCGCTGCGTGCCAGTTCACAGGCGTGATCTCGGTCGGGTTCGTCGAGAGTCTGCTGCCCGACCCACGAGGGCTACATGTCGACTACAACTGGATCTCGCAGGCGATGCAGCCGGGTACGTATGCCAGTACTCATTCATCGCAGCCTTAGACGATAGCTCTGATCATCGTGCGCGACAGATCGCCCTCTGCGGCTTCATGACACCCATCCAGCGGCCCGTGCTGTTCTAGCCACCGCCCTGCGGCGCAGGCCTCAGCCTCAGGTGCATCTGTCTCTCCCTGTACCGGAGCTTGCTACTGACAGCAATATATGATTATAGCAGATTCCCCCGACTGTGCCTCGTCCAGTGGCTGCAAGACTAAACGCCGCCGTGTCGCTCCCGGTCTAGCCCGCTTCGGTTGAATATCTACATATCTATCATGTCTTTGCCACACATCGAATTTCAATTTCTTGATGTCCAAACGTGCGTGCTGCCAAGTCAATGGGTACATTCTATAGTTTGCTATCGACGATCTCGACAGCGCATTTGTTTCTGGAATTTGCCTATATTTGGAAGCCTCACAGAGTTTGTATGGCCGCTACCTTACGAGTACGTACAGTATCATCGCGACCTTCATATGAGAGTCTAAACCGTGTGTGTACAAGGTGCTGTCACAACGTCGCCGATCATTAAGTGCAGATCCGAGCAAATCGGGTTGGCAGAAGGCTATCTACGCCACAAGGCCTCCTTCATTTCTACAGGGCCATCTTTACGAATGTACACGTCCACTGAAAATCTAGCGTCTGTACAGGCGCTTCCCTCGTAATGGGTGCGAATGAATGAAGCTCATCTGAAGGCCAGGGGCGTGGGACTCATCTGCCAGCGACCTTTGCCGTTGTTCATATTTCGGGCGTCCCCATAAAAGCGGGATCGATTACTAGAGCGAATATTCAGCGATTGCCTGAACTGTCCAGCTTTGACTTCGTAATGGAGACTCTCGAGCGCTCGTTTTCTGTGATGAAATCGCACATGAAGCCCCGCCGGCTGTTTCGCGAGGACAATGGCGTCGAGGGCTGCGGCCTGTTTCACAAAAAGCCAGAGAAGGTAAACCACACTCAAATCAACTGGAAATGAAAATTGACGATCGAACACAGACATTTCATGTCTTGGGAAATATCCTCCGACTCGTTTTCACCGTCGTCTTCTCCCCGATCTATCTGCTGACGCCGAGGGTCGTCGTGGAGTCTGTCAGCAACTACCTCCAGGCTGGATGGCTCTTGGAGTATGCGACAACCCCGGACGCAGTCTTGTCCAACGCACGCGGTGGCGGCAAGGGGCAGTACGACGTCACCGGCTTCCAGCCGTCGTGGGTGCTCGAGGTGACGATCCAGAACGGCGGGCTGCGCCATTTTCGCCAGGTCGCTTTCTCGGAGGATATCGAGCTCGCAGGCTACTCCGCGCTGAGCTACCCAATGCGCGGCGCGGCCGTGCTCTTCGAGGAAGCGGGATATGTCAAGGAGCCTGCGCCCGAAGGCCGCGAGTACACCCTCGAGGACAGGCAACGGATCGCGGAGCAATATCTGCGGCTCTACTGCTCTGCGAACCGGCGCGAGGGGAATCCCGATCGGACAGAATACATCTGGCTGGACGAGTTCTGTCTCTCGGACCACGGCCTGGAGAACGAGGGCGCTATTACTCTGCAGCGTAGGAAAGAGCTCGGGCGGTTGGCGGACATCTTCCGCAATGCGGCGCAGGTCGCGGTATTCTGTCATGAGGTTGACTGTGACCACACGGGGCTCACGTGTATATGGGGAACGCGGCTCTTCACGATCCCAGAGATCCTCCATGCGCAGCGCGTGCTCAGGATGACGAGGAAACAAGAGGAAAAGAAGATAATCACTAACCTGATACCGACATCCGCCCGCGTATTCCGGGAGGCTATGCAGACGAAAGCAGCTCTGGGGAATAGGTGGCATCTGTAAGTTTCCGCATGGTGGCGATGAGTACGAAATTGAACGTACCGAATTTCACAGGTATGCAATCTTTCAGCACAGCGTCAACTCGGGGGCGGTCCCGTGGCAAGTGGCCATACAAGCCCTTGTAGTCGAAGCCATTCGGCGTGACGAGGCGGGCGGCTTCCATAACCACCAGTTCCTTGGCAAGGCCCTGAACGGCTTGCTTCCCCGACGCGCTCGGCTCGATCATCTGGGGAGCAGTGGTTGGAATGACCTCGCTTGGCTACTCGAGTTGAACCAGGGTTTCTACAACGCCGCGAGCCTCGCCGCGGTATGCAGTCTCGCAGAGGACGAGAGAGTCTCTTGGCTGGGCAAGCCGATCCAGCCTTCTGCAGGAAACGAGCGGCTCGAGCCCATCGTGACCGCCTTCCCTGTCTCGCTGTCCTCTAATCGCAGCGAAAAGATACAACCCTCTTCCTAGAAGACCCGCGATTCTGAGCCGAGTCCACCGTTGACGATTATTGGGGACAAAACACTGGGTTTGCGACCAAACTTGAAAAGGGACGCAGCAGGCTTGTACAACAACGAGGAGATCAGGGGGCTCAAGATATTGGCATACTGGATGGCCGCGATACTGGTCATCATCAGCCTAATCTTGCTTGGGTCGGGCACAACATTTGGCGTTTTTCTGTTCTATATCACCGCCATCCTTTATAGCATCGTGGAACTCCTAGCGAGCACGATGTACCTGGAGAGAGACGGATGGGTGTTTCTGTACGACTCTGAATGGGGGAATAACGTGCCAGAACGGCTCGCGGAACAGGACAACAATCTGCGGTCGATGGTTCATTGGGGTTCGTAACGATCCTGACTCGACTCCATGGTACGGTGCGAAACTGACACTTTGCTCGCAGGGAGCCGCCAACTCGTACCAGAATGGGGGGCACCCCGTCAGCGAGCCTCGTTCCGCGGGAAGCTGGTCGATCTCCGCAGCAGGGTCTACGTCGACACAATTGTCGTTGCACGACCCAATGCTATGGTGCCGCTGGCGATCCACGGGAGCGGCGTAACGTGCATGCTGCTCGAGCGCCCCGGTGATCTGAAGGAACCGACATTCGCTGCACGGAAGGTCGGGATGTGTAATCTCCCGCCGTATATGCTTTCACAGACGGTGAAATCGGGCACTATATGCGTTGGACATGAATTGTCACAGGAGGCGGTGTACATTGGGGTGTAGACTGGGGTGGACTGTCCTAACGTTGTTTGTTATTTTAGGAGACTTGATTTGTCAGTGATACTTATTATTAGGGATCTCCAGAGTCACACCGTTGAGTGCAAACTCTCGACCTAGGTTACCTAGGCTAGGTAGAAAGGTTAGCCAAAAGATGTACAATCTGTAGTCAAATCAAAAATGGTAGAAAGTTGAACAATCAATTTGGTCTGAAACTGCTACGAAAGTAGCAACATCAGCGTTTGTTTCTGCGGACAAAGAATTATCCACATTCATCTACCTGTGGAAGGACTCCCGAAAGTTCTTCTTTTCGACAGCCATTTCCAACAAGGAGAAAGAAAAAAACTCAGCTATAGCTGAAAGGGCCACCGAAAGAACATCTTTCAGCCCTACCCTGTCCCTTTGTTCATGGCAGGGACAGGGTAGGGCTGAAAGATGTTCTTTCGGTGCAGATTTCCTAAATTTAGAATTTCCTTTCCTTTGTTCTCATTGAAATTTGCCACTGAAAGATGGTCTTTTGGTAGTCCCTTCACAGGTAGGTGATTGTAAATAATTCTTTGTCTGCAGAAACAAACCCTGATTGTTGCCACTTTCGTAGCAGTTTCAGGTTAAAGAAATTGTTTTACTTTCTACCATTTTTTATTTGGCTATGAATTGTACAACTTTTGGCTAACCTTTCTACTTAGGTCGATATTTTTCACTCAACGGTGTGAGTTGGTCTCGCAAGCGATTTTATATACTAATGTGAAGATAATCGTTCACATATATAAAGTCTTGGACTTGTTACACCCGGTTGAGAGTACACGTTGTTGGAGCGACAACCATCAGATCGGAGCTTGAACTTGACGCACGTGCAGTCCCAATTTGGCGATTTCGCTCAATTGGGGGGAGCGCGCCTGCCCGCCCCAAACGCGCCGTTTCGACGCCCTCCCCACCTCCGCCATGTCCACAGGTAATTTGGTCATCAGTTTCGACACTGATGAACCCACAGAGCCAAGATCTACTGGAATGTCGCGCTTCAGACGCGACAATTCACGTGCCGGTGATCATCAGCCCGAGGCAGTAGGAGCCTCTTCTACTGGAGCAGCTGGACTGGAAATGCTTGCATTCAGACTCGATCCTTCTGATTGTGATCTAGGGTCTCCTGCCTCTGCTTCTGTGCTACCTGCTACCCCTTTGCAACCTCATGCAGCTCGGAGCATCGAGCCCGGTCCACTCTTCACCCCTCTGCGCCCGTTCTACCCAGAAACTCCGTACTACACATCCCGGCCTCTTTATTATCCCGCATTTTACTCGCCTGCCATGGCACCAGCTCTGCCCCAACCAGAACCACAACTAGTGGAGGTTGCGCCACAAACAGATGTAGATCTCAGGGCCACATTGGCACTAGATTTTGCAGGTCATATATTCGACGGGATTACTCCTGATACTGCGCTCGGAGGTCGCCAGCGTAGGAAGTTCAAGTGGCCTAAGGGCCTTGATGTTGTTACAGAGGATCGCATTCTTGTGGTTCTGGGTGCAATCAAGAAGGCAGGCTTTCCGACTCTCGGCTCATTTTTATCGGGACTATTCAGCAACAAATACAACAAGCACCCCACCGTCTACCACAGTATTGCGGCATTTCTACAGGCCAAGGAGCACTTGTCAGAACATCATCCCATAGCCATCATCGAGCTCATCTTCCGCCACCGAAAATCACAAGAATATATTGACGGCGTACCTCTGGAGCCAAATTTCATCATCCCGCGCTATGCTCTCCCTCCTTCTATGAGACTGACTGGCACGATCCCCTCCCACTGCCCCAACACCACTCATAATGCGATGATTAATTGGTCACTTCAGTGCATGATTGGCAGATTTGAAAAGGAGAATCAAGAGCTTCTGCAGCCATGTCATGGATTTTGCGCCGTCTGGATGATCCTCCACTGACATGGGAGGCTTTGCTGCTGTGGAGCATGTTGAGGAAACAGGAGACCATCGCCCTCCATGGAACAGCCATATTTACGCTTTTCACGACGATTGCTGTGAACCGCACTGCCCGTGAAAAGCTGGATGCTAAAGCATATTTATTAGCTAATCCAGATGTTGAGGATCTTTGCGAACCACTGGATGATGGGCTGCCATTTACAAACCAATCCCCTAATACTGATACACCAGCCCCTGCCCCAAAAGACTCGGAGCTTCCCCATGCTAGTTTGGAGGATACTGCCTCACATTCTGCTCCTCCTGATGGTGAGGATGACCCCGATAACGTGGATATGCCAAATGACGAACCACAAATCTTTATTGACCCCATCGGGCGTCGTGACCCCTGGCAGGTGTGGGGGTTTTTTTTTTCCTTTTGCTGGTCTCGGGCACTGAATACATTGCAGGCAGTGACCGTTTCTATCCTCATGCTTCTGGTCTTTCGAAATCATTTTGCTTTGTTCTTCCCCATCCTCATCGGCATCTTTGCTTTCACCTGCAATGCCCATCGGGATGTCATAGCATTGTTGCGCTGTCTCAGGATTTCGGTCTCATACTCCATGGTTTTAGCTCAGCTTCATGTTCTTGGGCCGATTCTGCAGCCCAATTGTGATTGCTCGGGGCTTTCAATCCTGAGACTGGTCCACTATTCCTCCTCCTGTTTGACAACGTAAACAAGATGAAGCGAGCATGGAGGCCGAGTTTAGGCCATAAAGACGATGTTAAGAGCGGTACAGCCTCTTCCACTATTCGTCTTGTCGGTGTTCGCCTTGGAGCATTTCTGTCCGAGCCGTTGAAAAAAGCCATCGCGGAACGGAGGCGCCGAAACCTGACAGTTAAACAACTCTATGATGACATCGATTGGCCCCATATCCGTGGAATTGGGAAGGGTACCATCCTGCGCATATGGCTCAAATATATGCCGGGACTCACCCATCACTGTGCCGCAGTCGAAAAAATATTTTCCTCAAAACACAAGAAACATGTCCTTCAACTGCGAAAGAGTGAGATTCACTCTATGCGCTCTACAAATATTGATGAATCTACAACTGCTGGAGCAGCATCTGTTATGTGGAATCTGATCATTGGACATAAGGCTCCAACCATTTCGTTTCCATTTGTGAAATCGGACAAAACAAATGGAAACAGTATGGAAACGGTTTAAAACCGTTTTAAACAGTTTTCAAACGGTATTTTTCAGGGGGTAAATTTCGGGGACATTCTGAAGAGATTCTCCAGTTGGAATTGAAATATTTTTTTGCCTCCCACTGATGCAGATGCATGTCTATCATGTTTCCTATGTATTTTGGATAAACCTGAACCCGAAAAACTGGTGTCGGAATACAATAAGAAGAAATGCCCAAGTTCGGCAGGACGCCGGAAGTGATTAGTCACGTGATTTTTCATCCAAATAGGGATTAAGAGCCGGTGATAGGAACCATACGTCCGTCAGGCCTTCAGGCCTTATCCATTCTCACTCAGGATCCTCGGAATATGCCAAAGCAAGCCATTTGGGACCTTGAGAACTACAAGTGAGCATGCTGGCACTCATCCCAGGTGAGTGATTATTTTGAAACCATTTATACCGTTTTAAAACTGTTTATAAACAGTTTCCCAGATCTGACAAACTAAAGGGAAATAAAAACGGTTTTTACCGTTTGAAAATGTTTGCAAACAGAAAGGGTTGGAGTCTTAGTTGGACAGATGTGCAGAATACCCACAATGCTCTACTGTTGGATGGTTATGATCTGCGGGGATCAACTTAGCATTGACCGTGTTCAGAAGATCAAATGGTACACTCGTAAAGGCGAGGATCCCTTCGAGCAGCACCAGTGGGCCCTGCCAATCATTCAACTCTGGCATCTCAAATGGAACTGGCAAAAGTGTATATTTCATCTTCACTGGCATGCTGATCTGGGCAAAGGGATCTTTGCGCTCCATCATGATTGCCAACTACTCGAGCGTGGCAAGTTCAACCATGAAAAATGCGACTTTTACCCAGCCCATCACATTTTGGAGGATTGTTTCGAGGCCCTGGTGTTGGACACATTACGGTACCATTCATTGTTTTTACTGTGGGCTTCAGATGATTCATATAATTTTGTGATAGAGTGCTCTGTGAGGAGGCAACAGGGGCCGAGAATGGACCAGAAATCAAGTTACTTGATGCTGTTCAGACATATTTTGGTCCTGAAGGTCATCTCAATGATTGCTCCTTTGAAAAACTCCAAGAACTTGCAGGAATTGTTTTCACATGCTACATGTCCAATGGTGCTGCCAAGCAGGCACTGGGTCACTCAGAACGGCCCGTTGAAGTGTATGGCCCAGGATGGAAGGGCAACGTAGAGCCTGATTCAGAATAAGGCGAGTTCTTGTCTGGACTATGTAAATGTGCTAATTCTTTCCAGAGCCAGTCTCTGCTTCCGTCGAGCCTCCTTTGGGAACTACTCGGTGCCTCCAGCTAAGAGACACAAGAAATCACGTGCCAAAGCTGCTGCCAAACCTATCCGGAATTTTTTGAATGCTGGTGACCAGGTGATGGTTACACTTTGCAATTTTATGCGGGTCACCTTCTGGTATCTCGAACTCTGTGCCGCCATCGCAGAAGGAGATATTGGGTGTGTTTTCGAAATTATCAAGGTGATCATGGAGTGCATTTCATTCATGTTGTCTCGTTCTCATATAGTCCCAGGTTCTGTGATTCTCCTTCTGGGGGGCCAGATCCACCAACTACGGGAATGAGCTCCTCGAACTCGCATGCAACTTCCTCTACGAATGGTCGGATGACTTATGTATGCATCACTGTGCTAGAAAATTATCTTGTCAACACAAGGGGGAGAATTGGACATTGGTTCGAGTTGGATCTTCTTCAAGAGCATTTCAATTTTTGGATCAAGGCATTATTCAATTCCAAGAGTCATGATTTCAATGGCAAACACCTGTCGGAGGCTGTTGGCCTGAACATCACAGGGATAAGCAGTCTCCATGAGCGCTTCCCAGGGCTGTTTGGATTGAAGAAGGATGGACAGAAGCATCGGGATGTCAAGGTCAACGATGACATCAATCGGCTCGGCACACATTTTCGGAAGGAACACATCCTCGTGTGGGAGTCGGGGCATGACCAGCCATACCAGGTGGGCAACAAGTTTAGCGAGGGGATGAACGTGTTGAAAAGAGGAACACTGAAAACATTCCTCGACTGAATGCTGGCAGGCGACAAATGTGCTGAGGATGTTGCACTGGAGGATGTTGAGCTGCGAACTTGCCCCGCAACCGTCATTGAAGGGGTCATGGGTGTATGCGAGTTTATAACCGGACTATCGTCTGCATAATACTATGGACAAGTCAATGTAAATGATTAGTGGTATATTAATTTTCTTTCTGTCCTCTTCCGCACTTTCATTTGTTCTTCTTCAGAGGAGATGGCGGAGTCGGAATATTAGTCTTGTTGGATAGCGGAGGCTCATCCACAACCATCAGATCGGCTTTGACCTGGTCAATCTCATCCTTCATAGGAAATGGCTGGGAAGTACTGGCAAGAAATGAATTGGAATTCAAGCCAAGTAATCAAAGAAACACTACACAATGAACTCTGTGCACAGACAGTCTACAAGCACACTCTTGAGTTCACCAGTATCAAGGCCAAGCAATCGACAGTAATATTTTAGTACAGGAATTGTGGCGTAGGTTTGAAGGAGCCTCATGCCATATGTGGCGGATCCGTTGTCCAACTCAGGCTCGGACGCCGGCTCGGAATCGGACTCGGATTCTGTAACATTTGGTTGCTCCTGTAAAATCTGATTAAAGCCCTCGAGAATCTTTTTTAGGTACTCAAGAAGTTGTGGGCCATACTCGTCCATGTAGTCGAAGCCTTCGGAGATAATCCTGAGATTTTCGATAGATGTGCAGACATGTGCTTTCTCAACAATCACTTCCATTATGTAGCGGGGAGAAAACACTCGCAGGGATCATCGTCAGAGGGCCAGATGTCTGCCCATACATTGTGTCTCCAGTGATCAAGCAGTTGAGCCAATGATTCCTTCAGCGGCTTCTCGAGTGCATGGTAAGTACCATTTGAGCGCAATCGAGGTGGAGCGTTGGCAGCCTGCTTAGCGGTGAAATATCTCTCCCAATGAGCGACCATATCCAAATCTGGATTCCTCCCATTACAGTTGCGAATCGGCACGCAGCACCCTGGCCCACAGGGAATATAGCCTTCTACATTGTGCTCCATAGACACGGCGCGGGGGCAGCGGGTTTCCCTGGTATTGAACAAATGCAATAACACCTGAGGTAATTTCACCCGTCTCTCGGCATTGGCTTTTCCTTTGGCAGTGTTGTCCTCAGACCTGGGAGCGGGCTCGCGGACCCATCCCGGAGCGAACGTGATTACCTGTGCAGGTCGACTGTCCCTGCCTGCACGACTCAGCTTTTGCTCAAAGTCCGAGAATGAATCCGGAAGATCCACAAGAATAGCACACCGGATATTGGGTAGATCGAATCCATACGTCGCCGTGTCTGTCACGATCATGACTCGTACTTGGCCGGATTGCAAGTCGTCCTTTAAATGCATACAATACTTGTGTGTCATTATCGAGGTGTACATTTTGATAAGCTCCTCCCACCGGGGAATATTTCCGGGGATGAGGCTGTCCAGATACTGCATTATCTCGTCTCCGCGGAAGATTGTATTGGCGAAGATGATGGTGGGAACTATTTGAGTGGGGTCGCGCATTCCAATGGGAATAACAAAACTCAGATCGAGGTACTGCTTTGCAGAAGTCAGGTGCTGGAAATAGCGTGGGATATATGTGAGATTCGCGTGGTCAACAGAGCAGCGTGCATTCATATATTGCCCGGGATGAAAGCCCCATTTCTTCGTAATTTCAAGGCCATCCATCGGTGGTGCAGTTGCTGAGGCTGCTGCCCACGTTGTCGAGCTTTTAAGGTGTACTCTCAGAAGCAAGAGGGATTCATATCCCATCTTGAAGATGCCTTTCTGCCGTACCAGCTGGGCCTCATCTATGGACACCCAGCGAACCAAGTCCATGAACACGGTGGTTCTGAGAAGCGTGTTCATCTCTGTTTCACCCAGCATCTTGGGTGTCATAACCCCATGCAGACGTCGTCCCCTTCAGCGAGTTCTTTGTAGAGATCATGTCCAATGAGACATGCATCACAGACCGTGTCTTGATGGCAAGCGTGCGCAGACCGCGACACAACGTGACATTGGCCTAAAAACACGTATTTTAGACATCCTTTCATCAAGTACTAATTATGGGACTCACCTGTTGCTCTACTAGAAATTTCGTTGGCACGATGAGCAACGTGATGCCCTTTTCACCCTGGGCATGAGCAGCAATTGCTTCTGCCATCAAGACCACAGTTTTCCCCATCCCAGTTGCAATAAAACAGAATACATCCTTCTTTTTATTGATGTCCAGTGACAGCTCCAGTTGATACGGCCACAGTTTGGCAATATTGCATTTTGCACGAAGTAAGGAGTCCCACCTAAGGAGACACCTATTTCATTATGTAAACCCCCTCTTAGGGGGGGTTCTTTTATAGTACCGAAACCTACCTAAGAGGTCCCAGGCTCCGTGGTGCCTTGAGTAATATTACTAATATAGAAGCCTTCCGCTTTTGGCAGCAAATGTTTGTAGCCTCCTAGGGGCAAACCTTAGGTCCATTCTGCCATATTCCAGCACTCCCAAGCAAGCAAGTCTCAGATGCAATGACCATTATGTTGGGGTAGTGTCTCCGATGCTCTCTCGGTAGTCGCCAGAGGATCCAGCAATGTCGCGGTGCGTGGATGAAAGCAAGGACGAATGTGTCTACAACATGCACAAACAGGTGACTAATCGGTCCGAAAGCCCGTGATCCCGCCTCGGCGCACTAGCGCAGGTGCCCCCTCCACAAGGCAACGTCCTTGTTGCCTAGCATGCTCCCAAAACCTGACCCGAAGACACATGTCCTCGCATCGGTCCATAGAACAGCGCCCAAACCCATGCCACAATCCGCAATGCGACAAAGTCCGAGTGGTTCGTGGGCGAGCGCGGCGAGGGATTTTGCTTGAGCAGCGAAAATAGCCCAGTTTCATGCGTCGAATAAAATGGTGGTCGCCTTCGTTTCCGTCCCGTGTGATTCCCGTGGTGTCGTGCATGTTGGCGATGTAATGTGTCGAACGAGTTCCTCGACCCCGAACGTAGGACCGAAAAATCCCACGGCTGAGGTGGGGTAACGAGGATGGCGTGAATGGGGAGAGAGTCTGCGTCGTCAGCCCAACTGAATGCTCCTGGTGTACGCGCGTGGTCGAGGTGTGGTGGCAGCGGGGCAGGGGAAACGGTCAAAGCTGCGATGTTTTGAGATTCATCACGCGCTCGACACGTACCGTTGTCGAGGTGCCCGCCGTCCGTCCACCGTCTTCCCTCCGTCTCCCGTCCGAGTTCCGTACCCGCCGCTAGCCCTTCGATCCTGCCAGCCGCAAAAGAGAGCTGAAATGCAGGCAGCGTCGAAGCAGCCTTCTCACTGGCTTTCCGCCCCTCCACAAATCCCTCCTTCCGTCCCTCATCCAGTCCCAACAGCCTCGCCTCCTTGACCCTATCACTTGTCTTCTCCTTCACTGCTCTGCCTTCAAATACGGCATCGTCACCCGCTGATTTTCCCATCTCGTATGCCGCATTCCATAGTCACCGCATCGCCGCCGTCTTGTTGCCTGCCTTGGTGTAAGTAACCAAAGCAGCCTGGAACTCGTTCTCAGTGTCGCCTGTAGCTCAGTTTTTCGTGGACATCGTTTTTCGCTGGCCACGTCGTCGATCTCGTAGTGCGCGAAGAAAAACAAAGCTAGTCGGTCCTCGGGGTGCTTCGTCGAATCACACTCTCATCACCATGTGGGGTAGTGTCTCCGATGCTCTCTCGGTAGTCGCCAGAGGATCCAGCAATGTCGCGGTGCGTGGATGCAAGCAAGGACGAACGTGTCTACAACATGCGCAAACAGGTGACTAATCGGTCCGAAAGCCCGTGATCCCGCCTCGGCGCACTAGCGCAATGTCTTTGGTAAATTTTGGTCCTCCTTGAACACCATTAGCTTCCAAATGGACCTGCATGGTGGCTTGCATGGTGGCCTCTGTTTTTTGCTTCATTTTGTATAAACCACCCATTTTGTGCATCACATGGGAGTAGAGTCTTATATACCCATGTCTACATGTCAAATTTTATGATTTGCGAGTGACTATGTGTGAAATGAGATTCAACAGCGCCTCTTTTGGTGCCCGCCTTTGGTCAAGCTTGACTTCCAGAAAGCTCCAAAACTCCATGATAAATATTCTCAAGTGCTGATATGCTCTGAAAGGGACCCCAAGCAGTATTTTCTGGCTGCTGGATTCAAAAACAAAACAGTGATAGATCCCCCTCGGAGCCCTCTACAGACCAAATCTTCCACCCAAATGCTGACTGCATTGACTGCAACAACAACAGTGATGTAAATCTCAGTTGTCAGTAATGTTCATGCCATCGTAGAGTGGATTGACACCAAAGTACAATGTTGTAATATTTTCTCGGTGCCCTCTGCTGAACCAAATGTTCCAATTGTATGTCTTTGAAACTCAACTGTAAAATATTGTGCTCCCCAATCCTCATTTAGACCCAACCCTCAGACGCAGAACTTCTGTAAAACGTTATTGCACACGAGGAGCCTTCTGGAGGGCTGCAAGGCCATGCACTTTACCTTGCCTCACCTTGTTGGGCACTAGAGATGTTAAATTATATGATGAGAGTGATTTCAATCTTTGTAGGACATCAAGGGATATAATTCCAAGTTATAGATAGGTTTGATGGATGTCGCTTCTCAGAGCAGTGGTGTAACAAGTCCATGACTACTTCAGAGTAGGCTATTTCGACCTCGTTTCGATTACATTTCGATTCTATTTTGCTTTCTCCGACATCGCTGAACCGAACCCGAACCCAAATGACAAGCTACTTCATTTTGGCATCTAACCGGAAAATCAAGCGGAGTTTGAACATATAGTGGTAATGACCGTTTTTAAGGCTCTTTGTTCGTGCTCCCGCTCCATGCCCTCCACGAAAGACAAGCTCAAGGTCAGGCTGAAGGCTGCCATGTCCAAACAAACCAGACCAAACCCGCGGCCGCACCCTTCTTCTCTTGCCACCATCTAAAATCCGGACGAGCCAACTCCCGATCCCACCGGCGCTTTTTTCAGCTTTGACGGTCGATTCTCATTCGCCCTCTGTGTCCTCTCGGCGGTTCAAGCCTCTCCTAATCCCATCGGCTCTTCCAATGCCAATGTACGTATATGACACATCTTCCTTTCCTCCTCAGATTATTTGAGTCGCTGTTCAGGTCCTAGCGTGCCATGCGAGTTTATTCCTAATGAGAAAGAGGGTGTTGTATTGATTTTTATGTATGATCTATTAGAATCCCGTCACCGTCAAAATCATGAACGTCGGCAATGGAGGATCTACCTTTACATTCACTGGGAGCACGAGCCTCATCCAGCAAGGGGTGGTGGATCGTGACGGAGCAGTGGTACAATCACCCCCTACTATTCTGAGGCAAGAATGATACTGACCACAAGGCTGGCAGTGGGAGAAGTACATGATCGGTGCAGACAAGTACACGTTCAAGAATGCGGAAACTGGGTATTGGATTAGTGTTGGGGGAGAGGTAATATCCATCGCCTTTGAAATCTATGTGGTTGGGCATTTACAATGGTTCCTAGGGTCATCTGTTCACTGACAGCTCTGTGAAAGCAACCGTGTGTGCGGTGGAGTCGGCGGGCGGTGGGGAGTTCGTTGTACGTACCATACATCTTGCTTCAGAGATATCAGCTCATGCCAATATTCATAGATCAAGGCTCCATACGCCGACCAGGTCTGGCAGACTTTCTACGACGGCACCAGCCCCATCTACCTCAGGGTAAGTGTGATTCTCCAGATTATTTAATTGCATTGCGGTACTCAATCATACACCGCAGGTCGTTATGCAGCCCGCTGACGGCGGCTCTGACCAACGTTGGACTTTTGTGTAAGCAAGTTGAAAGTTTCGATCGCGTTCAAATCGCATCTGAACAAAGGTGGTATTCGAAAGATCGCGGAGAGCTCTCGTATCTGATATGTTTATAATTGCATTGCAGTGGGGGCCGTTGAAGCAAGATATGATGTCCGGCCCGAGCCCCCCGAACTAGGCGGAGGCTGTGCTCATCGGACGAAACTCCGATACACTTGTTTTCCGTCAGTCCCTCGTTTCTGGCAGATTACTCTCTCGACTTCAGCTATCGTGTCCATGGGTTCCCATGTCTTTCTATTTATCTAAGTCACCACGGAAAACAAACCCGCAAGCCTCCCTATCGCCACAGGCAGAGCATGTGCCGGGCTCAGCTGACATCATCGAGACTTCGGGGAAAAATGCTGTTGAATGGAATGTATTTATCAGCGCTATTTAAGCTCGCCATCGGTACCGACAGATCCTACTCAGTGTGCCCATGGATTCCCAGCTCACCCTCGTCAACCCCGCCCCGCCCACATTCCTCACATTCGGCACGAACAGCATGATCAACACCACACTCTTCCTGGACACCCGCCCCGCGTACACGATATCCACAGCGCTGCAGGGCTCGACGACGGAAATCGCAGACGCGGGGAGCAAGGAGGTGCTCGCGCGCATCGTGCGGAAGGAGGTGCTGCCCGACACCGTGCGTTCGCTGGTGGGAAGGAGATAAGAGTGAGCAAGTGGTTGAGGAAGGCGAAGTTGCCTGATGGGTTGTGAGTTCGCAGCCTGTGTGCTCATACGCATCTTTGTAATGAGTGTGATGCCGACAATTTCGGGTTTTATGTTATGCAGTTCCGCGTCCGAGATTGATACGGAGGTGGGGAAGTGTTACCTGAGGATGCATCGCGAGTATCGGCTAGCGGTGAGTCATTGTAATTCTTCTCTTTGCCAGACGTGATTAATGGAACATCTCACTCAGCTGTTCACGGAATACGATTTAGACACACCCGTGGCACACTGGGAACGCCACAGCGACCCCTTCGCGCCGCCGACGCTCGTCTTGTATTCAGGAACCGAGAACTTTCGCCCACAGGCAAGTACCCAATTCTCCTTTTGTTCTCCGCCGTCGATTTTGATGGTCCCCAGATCGTTGCCGCGTTTACGATAATGGAGCTGAAGATGCGGATGACGGAGAAGGCGGACATCGTGGCGCTCAGCAAGGCGGCGGCGCAGTCGACCACCCTGAATAAGATTATACTGTAAATTTGTGCGCGTAGGTGGTTGATGCCTGGTTTAAAATCTACTTATTCCTACGCGGCCGCACTACTGTGTCGTATTTCTTTCATTTGTATCTGTATTCAGTCATCGTTCCAGGGTCCTCTTGGGGCCGAATCCGAAGCTAGGATATCCACGAAGCAAACCCATCGACCCCGTGTGTTTTGCGGCTTTCTCTTCAAACTTTTGTACCAAACTGTCCATGGCGACGAGAAGGTCGGCCATGACGGGTTCAGCTCCATGGCCTCCAACAATTGCCGGTGTAGAGCCATGGCCATGGCATGCGTCGCCGACGTGGTGCATTCATATTGTTCGGGTCTCTTCTCCCCCTACCTTTGCATCTGGCCGTTCCCAGCACGCACCTCCTCATACCCAGCCTCTTCAAACCGTCCTCGTCTCGCTTGATGGTCCATAAACTCCTCCCAGTCGCACCTGGCCACGAGATGTAGTTGTGCAGTGTGAATAGAATTTTATTTGAACTTCCGAGTCGGATGGCAGAGCTGATACATATGTGTGTGTGTATCCCGTAACAACGCTCGAAAGAAAATCGAATTTCCTTTCGATTGAAGCCGCTAGCCCGTTCGGTATATTCTATCTGACCGGACTTTTTCTTTCTACGCTCCCCGCTGCCAAATTTGAACCAAAGCTGTGTGCACTTGGAAAGAACCATTGGTGCGTGGCCAGAGAAAATGAATCAATTCAGCATGGATGTACGCGTAACAGAGTGGCCAGGTACATATATATGCAATGTATTTTCAACGCAGTCCACAATCCGTGCTAAAAGCGGAACAAAGCAGCTAACCAAAGAACGTGGTGGGTCGTCCGGTCCATGTCGATGAAAACAAGGATGAATGTCGAGCAAACGCCTCGTGCAATTCTTGTGGATGTCCGCAAGTTCTTATTAGAGCACCAACGTTACGCCGAGCGCAATTCCGATTGATGCGAGGACGACGCCCGACGAGCCGCGGAGGGGGGCAGCGAGCGCGCGCCCCGCACTGGGGATACCGGATCCGGACGCGGCGGGGCTCGCACCGGACACTGCCGCGGACCTGGATGCGGATGCGGTGGGGGGTGTGGTCCTGTGTATAATGGGCGCGTTAGCTTCACGTGGAGTCCGCGGC
Source organism: Mycena sp. CBHHK59/15 (assembly GCA_029204085.1). NCBI lineage: Eukaryota > Fungi > Basidiomycota > Agaricomycetes > Agaricales > Mycenaceae > Mycena > Mycena sp. CBHHK59/15. The sequence goes on from JARGXW010000989.1 coordinate 34,743, forward strand.
TGTTATAGAATAGAAGTTTGAATGGAGAGAGGAAAACAGGAATTGGGGGTGCAAGAAGTAGAAGCAGTGGACCGAGGGCAAGACAAGAAGGGAAGGTGGGAACAAGAAAATGGCGCGCCAATTTGTGGGAATAGGTGTATTCAAGAGAATTTGATTTATAATTCAGGACTCACTTATGTTTCTAGTCGTCCAAGAATTGATGGAAACAGATCTCCACCGTATAATTCACTCTCAAAATTTGACTGAGGATCATTTACAAGTCTGTCAGACGACTCGGCCTTAAATAAGACAACCTGGCCCCAGGTTGTTGGATCAGATAGATAGTTCACCAGAATCCATGCATCCCCATCCCGACAGCGGTGGAGTACACAACAATTAACATGAATGAAAGGAGTACGCCGACACTCCGGGTTGTCACAATATCTTTGCACTCCCCTTCTGACAATGGACCTGACAGGAACACGAATTTCAAGTGGCTGCTACGTACTCGGTCAAAAAAACAATACTGTCACTACGTTCCCCAGGACAGCCAAAAACTCGGAATCTCCACAGTGTTGTACCATCACTTGGGATGGTATCACCACTTGGGACAAATCAGTATTGTGCCACAATGTGTGCCTGGTTTGCCCCAAAGTTTTGTAGGCATCATTACAGACATATGATATATAGCTATGCCAAGGTGCGGGGTAATTGAGAGACTAGATCTGCTGCCTGAGAAACATCAATCCAGAAATGCCTGATCTTCAAATTTTGTAACACATGAATCTGGCCCATATCTTACCTGAACCAAATCAAATCACCATCCAAAGACCTTTGGCCATGAATTCAGAGGGTTGCAAACATTTCCCACTGTTAGAATTTGTTCCAGCAGGTCTGAGGAAGCCCAAATGGTCTGAACAAATGAAACATAGGGTGTGTGACATGTGTGACCTAGCCAAATGTCGACCTCACTTTTCCCCTCTGCACAAGTGGTATGGGTCACAAGTGCAAGCCAAAGTATTTCATAGTCCTCTAGAATGAATTTTTCACCTGAGACTAATATAATTTCATGGGAAATACGGTAGAAAAAGCGACTTGTGGCTGTGCATCCTAAGTGGTGATTTTTGATTGATAAGGCAATTCAGGACAGATAAGCCTCGATCTCAATGGTTTCGTACTCAATCACCGTCTGGTTTGGTAGATCCATAGATTGGACCCTAAAGATGGTTTTGGGGGCTCAGTTTTGGTGAAAATCATGCAAGATTTGAAACCGAGATCAAATCAAATTTGACCGTTCCAGTGATGGTACAACACTGTAACATAATCCGGAGACAACAATTGCGCCAGCCTCTCATATATTTCCCGACACTCCTCCAGTCCCTCATAAGGTCACAATCCATCTGCCCTTGTTGTATCTATCGATATTCATCTCAACCACTTTTGATCATGCCCAACAACAGACCATTTTTGCCCACATCCTTGACTGTAAGTTTCTGGATCTAGATAAATTCACAGGCATAACTGACACGGGCTGCTGCAGACCCGGAACAAATTTATCAAGGCTGTCTCTACCCTGCATATGGACCAGCAACATTCCACTCTGTCCATGTCCGCTGCGCTTCCTCTGATCCGCAAGCTCATCGTTTCCCATGCATCGAAAGCATCATGGCCGGGGTGCACATTCAGTTGCATGTCCACGATGTCTCCGTTACCGTCATGCATCAACCTTGTCGTGATGGCCGTCGTGTGTTTTCAACTTTTTGTGTCTTCTACACACAGCACGTACACCTCTCTCATAACACCCGTCTCGATGTGCAAGGAGATGTTGCCATCATGCGCATTGCATCCAAGAATAGGAAGTCCATTGTCAACATGCGCCGTTCGGACCGTGAAATCTCTGACTTCATTGCTGCAATGTAAGTTGTAATTTGTTTTCCCCTTTGGATGTCATAAATATTCTTCAGGATCACTCCCAAGCTACAAGCTTTTCAAGGGCCTCACAGGACACCTTTAACTTCCCAGGTCTTTGTCATGCCTCGTTAGATAGATTGTTGGATTTGCTCGTGGTGTAGTAATGTACCCTACTTCAGTTGAATGTAATCCACCAATTAATATACCACAAGATATTTGACACGTACAATATACCATTGTTGCAATTCCATGCTGAACTGAGAACTTTGAGATCTATAATCAAATTAAATTGCGCCTACTATGATAGTGTATGGAGAAGTAAATGGAGAATTTACCGGCAGAAGGTGAAACAATAATTCCACTTGGGAATGGAGAAGCACACGTGGAAACAAGGAAACAATAAGAACACCACGAAAAGGGAAACAATGTGTTTCACCATTCCTGACACAATAAATGTGACAATACTGGTATCATATGAATATGGGTGATCTTCTGGCGCCTGCTCGACATCCCCCACCATCCTCCACTTGTTCTGCATATTTTTTTGAAGTGTTTTACATTACAGACGGACCTCCCACTTTGCACCTTGTTCGAAGTGTTTACGTTACAGACAGACCTCCCACTTTGCGCCTCGTTTGAAGCGTTTTACGTTGCCGACACCCCTCCTTCACTCTTGCAACCGATGGATGCCAACTCGGACTGGAACATGAATTCCTCTGCTGCAGCTGTGCCGCAAGAGAAGCTCAATCCCAGGCCAATGGAGACCAGCGGTAATCCTGGACAGTTTTCGACCGAGGTAAGTGACTGAGCTTTCATGGAATGTGTGATTAAGCTGCTGTCAGAGGATTGTGAATAATGCAGGCAATGTCACTGTCCAATGCAGACAGACATTGGCACAGTGTCCCCAAACAGAGTAAGTACCTTTTGGTTGAAAGTTCAATAATTAATGTACTCCCAGAACATCCTGCGTAGAGGAGACACTAGCTACAGTTCACCGTCGGTCAAAAGACTAGCCATTTCTGGACCTGGCCGCACCGCGCACGACAATGTCAGTGAAATCAATAATATTATACTAGTTACTCAGTGTTGTTTACATCAGGCACTTGAGCTCGTGTACTTTTATAAGACAAAGTGGTTGGAGGAAAAAAGAAAGATGGATGTGCAGCAAGAAGAAGAGAGGACAAAGATGAATGCAATGCTGGAGCAAGTCAGTCACTACCAGGCTTCTTTAGAAAGCCAGTTTAGGGAGGCGATTGGTCGACTCCCTGCCCCTATCGACCAGGAAAATCATGAGGCTCAGCTGGTCGCTCAAATACTCTCGTATGAACAGCAAATTGAAACAATTGTGAGTACTCCCCACGCTTCTAGTGTTGAATCCAGATTAGATAATGCTTCTCGCAGACTGCTGAGAAAAATAACATTGCCACACAGGCTGAAACAATGCGAGCCACATTTGAAGAGCATGCCCGAAGACACGATAAAGAACCTGTAAGCTCCACATTCCATCACTGGAAATTCACTAAAATCATACGAGTCGAGGGAACAATTGAACAAGGTGCTCGCAATGCAGGCCAAATTGCAGCCTTCGTCTTCCATTCGAGAATCAGCCAACACCGAATTTTCACATACCCCGCGCTTTACCAATCGGGGGTCAAGAGCCTCAATTCATTGAGTAATTCAGAATATCAGCACTCGACTTCCTTCCATTCCCCTCAGTCCTGCACCTCTCCCTACCACCAATTCCACGACAGCAGACTCAGGGAGCGCAAATCCCGAAGCTACTCGTACCAACAACAATCAATCCAGAGATACGGTTGAACAATTAGTCATGGGTTTCCTGAAGAAGCTGGGAGTTGATGCCGTTACTTTTGTCAAGACGAAGAAGAAAACCCTCGCCAAGAAGCAATCGGGGTTCAAGGCTCAGCAGGCTATTTTGAGTCCAGACGTGGATCACTACATAAAGGTGAGCAGGTCACAAACTGGGCTATGGAGGATGATCTAATAACACTTTTAGCACGTGTTGCAGCACATGGTGCATGATATGTACAATGTCCAGACTGCAGATGATTTCGTCGCATACAAGCCTGTCCCTGCAGAGGAGGTTGCCCTTTGCAATGATGGTTGTTGTGGACCCGCTGTTGAGGACTACAGACTCGACTTTTCCGAAGGATATCGCAATTCGAGGTGGAACGAGATCATTGTCGACAAAATAGTTGACACAGTGCTGGCAACACTCGAGAAAGCCAGCAGTAATTTAGGTCTTCCACCGGTGACTCGAGACTACCTAGTAGGTGAGATATACAGGCAGCTGACAAGAGCTCATGATGCTTGGGCTTTGTATAAACCATGATTCATAAAAGCAGTCAGTCGGATGGAGACGCAGCTGGAGGCAGATGCCAGAGCACATGGATATGCAGAGAAACATGGAACACAGGTCATTGATTGGGTGCAAAAGAAGCGGGTAAGCTTTTACTGCGATTTGCTGTGATCATGGGGTCTGATATAATGGAAGAAATTTGAAAAACGAGGGAAGACGGTCACCCAAGCTATTGAAATCAAATCTTTGAGTGGAGATCTAGATCTTCCAGCGTGGAAATGGTTCTCCGAAATTTTGCGGTACTTGGGAGTCCACGGAATGTCATCTGAGGAGGAATCACAGAAGGTGATAGAAGGAGTCACCGTGAGAGTCTACATGGTGAAAATCTGTGTTTGGTGCGCCACAGATATCATGGATTACCTGCGGATTATTGATCAGGCAACCAATTCTATGTGCAGCAACTGGGGACCTACTCCTGCCCCTAGGATTGCATCTGAATTTGCAGGGAAGGCAGATGCTCCCACCGGACTGCCTGAATGCATGTACAACCTCGAGTGGCTCGCTATACAGAAGGAAAGCAGGCCGCTGTACTATGACAGCCTCAAGGTGTCAAAGGAAACATTCAGCCTGCTCGTCGCAGCTACCTCCAGAATGGGACCGGGAATACCAGGCCAGTAGATTAAGTAGTCCCAGCGCAACTGGTACACCATGTTGATATTTCTTGGAAAAAGCAGGCCAGTAGATTAGGTAGTCCGGGTGCAACTGGTAGATACCATGTTGATATTTCTTGAAAAAGCAATGTGTGTGATGAAATGGAATATCGCACTGACAACCGTAATACGACTGGAAGTGGAAGATGATAACAATGGCCAACTTTAACAGCCCTGCAGATTCGCTGGCAGCACCCCACCTGCACTGCTCCCCAGCATATAGTGTCCATATTTGAGCAAGACCCACTCGAAATAGGGGTTGCCCAAGTCCGTCTGGTACACATTAACAAGAACATCTGTCAGTGTCGTCAGTTACATGGTCTGCCCAAGCGAGAACCCATGGAACGTTGTGGTGAAGTCGGTGAAGTGCTGTGCATGGAGCATCACGTACGACATGGACGCAGTCCCTGCAAGGAGGCCAATGAGCGCAGTGTGCGGGTCTGCACCCTTGAACAAGAACACGTGCATGGTGTCCCCCACATCCTGTGAGAACTCAGTGCCCCCGACCCAGCTCTGTCGTGGCCCTGGAGACCACTACTGCCGTAGAACAGCAGTGCAGTAGTAACAGAATGTCGAACTCACAACCATAATATGACTGGCAGTGCAAGATGATAAGGATGGTCAATTCAACAGCTGTAAAACAGCCATGAAGTGGGAGGAGCAATCAAGTGGTGATGACTCACGTGGACTGGCGATGACGTGTGACTTGTGACACAAGGTGATCGTCACGGTCAAGCGACTTCCTCTCTTCGCTTGCACTTTACACTCAGTGGTGTTGTATGCTGGAGTACAAAAGTTTCGCGCAGTCCCATTCTAGAATCTGCACTCAGTGGTGTTCTACGCCAGAGTGTAGATCCTTCCAACTTTGTCTCTTCCCCTTGACTCAAGCCTGCGCTTGGTGTCTGTCCTCCACACCTAGTCTTGTCTCTTTACTCACAGGTTAGGCTTTGCACCCGCTGAGTGTTATACACCAGAGTGCCTATCCTTTCACCTTGAATACCTGTGCTCCGTGTCATCTGAAAGTCAATCCAGATCCGCCTCTCCGTGCTCACAGCTTCGCTCTGCAATTTTGGAATGATGGTGTCTGCTGTTGATGCCCCTACTTTACCTGCAAATCAAACCCCTTTTAATCTTAAATATCTTCTGACCCCACGGTGTACCAGGTGAACCATCCGTTTGACAGCCACATGTGTCAAAGCCAAGCCATCTTCGGAGTCCACTATGGGACCCTCAGTTCATGCTAAATATTCCCGAGCCCAGGAAAGCCCCAAGCCCAAACCCTGCCTCGATGGATTGGGATTCCCTCAATCTGACTTGGATTTCCCCTACTACACCATACCTCATCCTCTTGCCATATTTCAATCCCTTCTACGGACCTCTTTTCAAACATCTCAATTACACCGAGGAGACGCTTCCTGTTCAGATTAGCATACTCAGAGGCTGGAGGATAACACCTGGGCTTATACAGGAGTGGACTGTACTTGAGCGGACACTCAGAAGTATCCTCCAGGCTATGTACGACTGTAGCCCCGGTGCTGTTTCAGATGTGATGGTTCCTTTCGCTTACCCGCGTCGATTTGGGTATCACCTCATGTGGCATAGTCGTCGCACTGCTGTTGTCATTGCAATGCGCTCACGCAATGCCTTCTTGCCATTAATGGCAACTTTGACGATGATGATGCTGGTTCTTAGCAGATCTGGCAACGTGTGGCGCGACATTGTCATAGCCAATTCCAGTGTACACCCGCAATGGTTTGCCGACCTGGAGTCATCTGCAGTAGGCGATCTGAGCATGAGAAGAGTCGGCAGGATAATCGATCTCTCTCTCCATGAGGACCTAATTCTCACAAGAAGATCCAAAATGGAGTTTCTGCTGGATCTGGTCATTGGAAGGCTTCCAGTTTCACTTTATTTGTACTGGGGAATTATCAACGACATCCCATACTTCCCTGTACCTAAAATTTTGGAGGAAACAAAGCTCGTTCCCAATCATTGGGAGATCATATATCTCAACAGCTTGCCTGGAAGTGTCGCCTGTAGTCCCTGGGCGATAGACAGTGTCAGCAGCACATCCATGCATTCCCTCCGTGATAGCCAACCATATGAAGCGGATCTGCACACTGAAAATGCCAACCCCCCCCCCCCCCCCATGCAGATGTTGGCAATCAAGCGGGTATCTTTCCATCACCCGAAAAGCACAGTGGACAGAAATATGGTGAAGATGTATATGCATTCTTCCGTCGACGAAAGGAACTCAATGAGAAGCGAGCGGAAATGGAGAACACAAGCATGAAAGCCAGGCGCTTAGCGCGAGAGACTCATGCAGCCCAAGGAAATCCCCCAGGCAAAAAAGGAGCATGTGTTTTGTCTGGGAGAAGAGGCTGGGATTTTTATCTGTAGAGCTATCAATCGTGATGCTGCGGCTGACATGTGGTTGGATTATACTCCCAATCAATGTGTGTATGACAGTTTTGAAGATCAATGGGATCTTTGCACTGTGCTCGCTCTGGCAGAAGAACCGGAGGGTGACGACGACGACGACGAAGATTCCCAGACTCCTTACAACAATGATATCGAGGAATTCCCCGAGCTCTGCGGTGTCCCTACTACTCCGTTACCGAATGACCATCTGCGAGAACATTCCACAGCTGACGACTTGGAACGCTCACATGATTTAATGGTGAATGAGCCTGCAGATGAAGCTCTGTGTGAGCCACACCACAACATGAACGACATCCCATACTGTTGTTTTGGCTTCACTGAGCCTCTCGGGGCTGTCCATACGAAAACAAGCTTCATGCAGATCATTGTTGCAAAATGCTAGGCGATGAGCACTGGAAACTCTTGCAGAACCCTCACAACCAGCATATACCGGTGCTATTGGCTTCTATATCCACTGCCACAACCTTACATGACGTGGCAAAGGAGCTATTGGATCTTCGACAGGAGGATGCGGATATATTTACATCTTGGACTGTGAATGTTGCTCGCGAATGCTTTGGCGACAAGCTTTTCTACGTGATCAGGCCACGTGGACTTCCACTTGAGAAACATCCCCTTCATATTCTGCTGCCGAGTGCTGCCACTCCATTGATCACATTGTACTTCAAATATACTACTAGTATCCTTCTTTTTTTTTCTTCCAAAAATAATAATCTCTCAACGAGCACTTCTCTTGCTGAGCACTTCTCTTGCTGACTATGAGCGGCAATGCGACTCACAACGAGTGGATGAGCGGCAGATGAGATTTCACTCTGGCTGAAATCAATTGTTTCGGGTCCAGTTTCGGTTCAGCCAAAACTAAAGCTGAAACTTATTTGTTTCTGCTGTGGTGAAATGAGAGACGAATTCTTAAGTTTAAATTTTAGTTTCAAGTGAACTGAATCACCAAATACAAGCTGGTCCTAGCCTCATGCCGAAATTAATTGTTTCGTTAAGAGTTTCGGCCACGCTGAGATCCCAATCTAACTTAATGATTTCAGCTGGCAAGAAAATAAGTATTAAATTACTTATTTCGGCACTAATTTCAGCATAGCATAAACTTCTCATTTAAATTCTCGTTTCGGGGTAACATCTAAATACAGGGAATCATGATTATTTTCATCTGGACCTAAAATTATATATTCCCGGTGTGCTTGTTTCTCTGCACACCAAAGACAGCTATCATGTTGTTCTAATTTCGGATTATTATTACTGTACTATTTCGACACTGGGCGTGACGTGTGACCAGTTGACGACTCGACACCAGCGAAAATTTTGCGTGACACCCCAAAAATTCCGTCATTCGGAACGAAAATTCTCTCTTTTTTGCGTCTTCCAGGGAGGTTTAGGCTGGATGTCACGCTCGGGAGGTTCGACAGAGGCCTGCGTGACGCGTGACCTCGACCAAATTTCGACATCGACACAGGGGTGCGTGACGCGTGACTGTCGATTTGAATGCAATAATACAGTATGTCGATAGTGCCGGGACCAAATCATCTCGGAACTCCCTTGTGCTTGGCGAAAGGTTCGTTCTTCTTCCCCGTTCGTTCTTCTTTCCCAGCTTACTTTTCCTGTGCCTAGGTCGAGCAATAATTATCAATATCAACTTTCACGCTGCTCCCACTCAATCTATAGCTACCGCACTGTCCATGAGGTGGCGGTACGTTATGTGTCGAGCCTGCGCCGCAGCCTGACGTGAAGCTGTTTCATTTTGACACTTGTGAGCTATTCATGTTATCTCTTCCATCTAAACTGCTAATGCCGCCGTTTAATTCCGCCGTTAAAATTCCGCCGAGGGCAGATGACACAAACGTGGGTCGAAGCGCTCATATAATGCAGCGCCTCCGGACCTATCATCCTTCCGATCTCCCACCCTCTTGCAACGAATTCTCTGGCCGCTGCGCAAGATACCAGCTCTTGAAACGGATGCCGACTTCGAATTCACCTGTAATCGATTAATCCCAATGCATTGGTCGTATTGCTGATGGAGAAATAGGACAAAAGTTTCGAGCCCGGAAAAGGCCTTGCAGCGAGTCGTGATACAGTGAGTCAGGGCGTTACCCCGTTGGACTCGGTACATAAACTGGATGCAGACGGACATGCATACTGCCGTCTACACTCGAAAACAGACTGGCACACAGGCAGAGCTCATCACCGGAAACGAGGACAACTATGGAGATGTAGCGGACGATGGACGATATGAGAGACCCATCCCATTATTCACGGGGACTGGGACAGCGTCGTTGCACACCGGAGATGTGAGAGTATTTTGTTTCTGCTGGGGAAAATCGTCTGAAATTTGAACAGTTTGTGGCAGATGAGGCTGCCGACTGCTTCACTACAGCCCACAATCTCCTGAAAGAAGTTAAAGCCGCTGCCAACCTGCCGAACCTGAACACGGCGATCCGTCTCCTTCAATCCGCCGCGTATAATTGGCCTCCTGTGAAATCGGGGCGCTTAGAATGTCTTCATCATCTTGCAACTGCCTTGCTAATCCGGTTCATACTCACTGCAGATGAAGACGATGTTCTCAATGCTGTATCTCTGCGTGGAGGCGCCTTAGGGAGGGTTTCTCAAATACCCTTGAACAGATCCTTGAACAGATGGTAAGACATCACATCTATTTTAGCATCTCGCATTGAATATTCGTAGTTGCAAGATGTTCATACTGATGCTGCGGCTGATACCGGAGAACTGATGGCCACTGCTGCACTCATCCTTGAGGGATTCTTCCCTGTTGGCTACACAAGCAAATTGGACACTGCTCTTTTGTGCTACCAAGAAGCGCTGAGCACCCTCAATGGACGTTTAGAACAGTGGATCGTATTTTGGGAACTGTCCGAAGCGCTTCTCATCAAGTTCTATCTCACTGGAAAATGAAGTGTATGTCGATGAAGCCATCGCTCACCTCAGATACGTGCAGCAAAGCAAGTTTAATCGTACAATTGGTCTGTGCGCTGCTCTCGTCACGGCTTACAGCGAACTTCGGCCGGCGAAACACCTTATAGAGGCTGCAGAGATATACTTGAAGATACATGAAAAAGAT